>PVIU01014374.1:0-52253 GCA_004026605.1 Ondatra zibethicus
GTTAAAAAAAGAATGACATCTTGAATTTTGCAAGCAAATGGATGGAAATAGAAAACACTATCCTGAGTGAGATAACCCAGACCCAAAAAGATGAATATGGTATGTACTCACTAATTAGTGGATTTTAGCCATAAAAAAGGACATTGAGCCTATAGTTCATGATCCTAGAGAAACTAAATAATAAGGTGAAACCAAAGAAAAACATATACAGATCCTCCTGGAAATAGGAAGCAGACAAGATTGCCGGGCAAAAGTTGGGAGCATGGTGGTGGGGTGTGGTGGGGGGAAGGGGAGAGGGGGACAGAGAAGGGAGAAGGGGAGGATTGGGGAGAGCTTAGCGGAGTGAGATGGTTGAGATAGAGGAAGGGCGGATATGGGAGCAGGGAAGAAGAGATCTTAATTAAGGGAGCCAAGAGAGTTGGCTCTAAAGGGGTTCCTAGGTATCCACGGGAATGCCCCCAGATAGGTCCTTGGGCAGTAGAGGAGAGGGTGCCTGAACTGGCCTTGTCCCATAGCCACACTGATGAATATCTTGAATATCACCATAGAACCTTCGTCCGGAGATAAATGGAGATAAAGAGACCCACATCGGAGCACTGGACTGAGCTCCCAGGATCCAGTTGAAGAGCAGGAGGGAGAAGATGAGCAAGGAAGATGAGCAAGGAAGTCAGGACCGCGAGGGGTTGGTCCACCCACTGTGACAGTGTGACTGATCTAATGGGAGCTCACCAAGGCCAGCTGGACTGGGACTGAACAAGCATGTGATCAAACCAGACTCTAAATGTGGCTGACAATGGGGGCTGACTGAGAAGCCAATGATAATGGCACTGAGATTAGATGCTACTGCATGTACTAGCTTTTGGGGATCCTACTCTGTTTGGATGCACAGCTTCCTAGGCCTGGATGGAGGGAGCAGGGCCTTGGACTCCCACAGGGCAGGGTTACCTGCCCTCTCTTAGGACTGGAGGGGGATGGGTGGAAGGAAGGTGAATGGGGGAGCAGAAGGGAAATGGGAGGAGAGGAGGAGGTGGAAATTTTGAATGGTATTATTTATAACCAATAAAAAAATGTACTTAGAGAAATGTTTGAAAACAAAGACAAAATGTGCTCCTAGGCACAGATATGCACAATAATTTTCAATATAGCCATTTAACCAATAGAACATTCAATTTATAGTATTATCTAAGACTAGAATTATTTTTTAAGCTTCCTGTTGTATGAATGTGTGTGCGTGCATGTGTGCATGTGCTTGTATCTCATCCAGTATCTCATCCAGTCATTCACATATAGCAGATCTCTGGTAGTTTGAATAAGAATGGCCCCATAGGCTCCTATATCTGAATGCTAAGATCAGGGAGTTCCACTGTTTGTAAAGGATTAGGGGTTGTGGATTTGTTGGAGCAAATGTGTCACTTAGGGTGACCTTTGAACTTTCAAAAGCCCATGCCAGACCCAGTGTGTCACGGCACTTCTTATAAAGAAAACCTTTAATAGGGGTGGCTCGCTTACACTTTCAGAGGTGCAGTCCATTACCCTCATGGCGGGGAGCGTGGCAGCGTGCACGCAGACGGTGCTGGAGCTAAGAGTGCTGCACCTTGCAGGGAACAGGAAGACGACTGAAAGTTACACTGAGGGAAGCTTGAGCAAAAGAGACCTCAAAGCCCAGCCCACAGTGACACACTTCCTCCAACAAGGCCACACCTCCTCATAGTGCCACTCCCTTTGGGGCCATTTTCTTTCAGACCACCACAACCACTCAATAGATATAAGCTAAATGGATATAACTGTTTCTTATTACATTACAACATCTTCCAGGTAATTCCTCTCACACCACTTCTGAGGGTCTGGAATCTGGGGTCCGCACAGCTGCATGGTCACTCGGGTTCACCCCTGAGACTGAGATCCAGCTGTTGGCCAGGGCTGGGTGCTGAAGCCATTCCAGAGTTTACTCACGAGTGTTGGCAGCCCAGTGTGTGACTGGCCTTGGTGGAAGTGTCAATTCTTAGCTAAATGGGTCCCTCCCTGCATGCAGCTGCCTCTGGCTGCATCTGGCTTTCCCCAAAATGATGAGTTAGAGACAGAACACCAGAGAGAAAAGCCACTGTCTTTGCATTCCCTAGTCTCAGATCTGATGTGGCTGTCTGCAGCAGACTGAATTTCATACAACCTCCCCTTTAAAACGCACCGGACACAACTGCCACAATTCATAAAGTGGGCTTCCATGGCAAGGGGTTTTGCTTTTGAAGGAGTTTGAGATGGGAAGAGCGTTCTAGACTGCACAGGTGAGCTCAGTCTTGTCATGAGGATCCTTCTAAGCGGGAAGAGGAAGCCCAGGAGAGTCAGAGTGAGTGACAGGTGGGATGATGGGCAAGCATTTGGAGCAATGCACTTGGAAGATGGAGGAAGAGACCATGAGCTAAGCCATGCAAGCAGTCTCTAGACTGAATGGACAAGCTAAGGAAGCAGATTCTTCCCTGAAGCTTCCAGAAGGATAGAAGCCACATCTGGAGAAACAGTGGGTAGGGTGTGTGCCCAGAATGTGCCAGGCCCTGGGGTTGAAAACGAGAGAAAGAGAGAGGAAGGAAGACAAAGGAAGGGAGGCATGGAGGGAGGGAGGACCCTGCTGATCCTTAACTGGACCAGGAAGACCCACTTAAATGAGTGGCTCCCAAAGCTGCAGAATAAGAAACCGGATTACTTAATCCATCACGTCTATGGTGGTTTGTTACAGCATCAGTAGAAAATGAGCAAGCCAGCCTTGGCTGTATAAATTAGAAGTGAACCACCAACTCAGTTCACATTCACGGCGGGTGGGGGTGGTGAACACACACAATTATTAGGAATCATTTTAGAAGCTGCCTATCACAATGAATAAATTAACATGAACCCCACTTTACAGGTAGGTAAACTGAGACCCAGAGGAGTTAAATAACTTACCTGAAGTCAAGTAGTGAGTTCCAAGACAGGCTCCAAAGCTGCAGAAAAACCCTGTCGCAAAAAAAAAAATTGGGATTATTTTCGAGAGCCCCCAAGCCCAGCTCCACCCCTGGGCCTTTGCATTGGCCCTCTCTACCCCATCCTCAGGTCCCTGTTTGAAGGCAAGCCATGTCTTCCCTGACAGCCACTCACAAACACAGTGACTTCCTGTCTGTCCACCCCGTTTAAGTCTGTCAGATTACCTCCTGCCTAAGGTCCATTCCCACCACTGCCATCTCTCGTGGGGATGGAGCGCTGTGTGCTGTGTCCCCAGTACACACAGTAAGCATTCAGTAGGGCTTTACTAGATGCATTCATGTCCACCAGTGACACACAGACTCAGCTCACCTCTCCGAGTTGATGATGATGAAAGGAGATTTATGAAGAAAACGACACGGCGTCGAGTCCTAGGGTGGAGTTTTAAAGAAATGAGTTTCCATTCCTTACCAATCCGCTGGCTGACAGGCGTGATCTCTGACAGCCCTTTGTCTGCACAGTCTCCAGGCTGGCAGAGGGTCGAGCAAAGCTCCAGTGCTGCTCTGTGGTAATAACTGGTCTCTTCCCAGGCTGGTTCTGCTGGTGCCCACACCTTCTCACAGGTAAATCCTCAGCCAGAAACCGCAACTCTCCCAAGACTAAAGGACACAGTTATTTATCCAGGGTGGCAGGCAGAGCGAGCCCATCTTGAGACTGGTATGGAAGACTAAATAATGTCAGGTCACTCACTGTCTCTGGCCTCTAAGTCACTATATTGCTCAGTGTAGCCTCAAATTTGGAGCAGTCCTCTCGCCTCAGCCTGCCAGTGCTGGGACCATGGTGTGGACCACCATGCCTGTCTCATGCATTTTTTGTAGCAGTATCTTTCTCCTCCTTTATCTGCCTCGCCCATGTTTATCGGCATCTTTAGAGTTCTTATATGACTATGTAAAATGGGTGATGTTGCTTCATATTACTATGATTTTACTTAAAATTGTTAACATGTATTTCATGTGTGTGCTTATACACCTTACGGGAGGTGTGGAGGTCCAAGGACAACCTGAGAAAGCAGGTTGTCTCCTACCATGTGGATCCCAGAACTTGAACTCAGGTCCTTAGGCTTGGGGCAAGCACCTGTACATCACATGCCATCTTGCCAGTCATAATGTTTTTTAATCAAGAGGGCATCTTGTGCTATTAGTCAGCTGACTAGGTGCCTTTGCTCCTGTCATGTGGAAATCCTCAGAGAGAGGTAGCTAGACTGGGCCCCTTGAATGCCAAAGGCTTGTGGGCTGTGCTGACAGACTCAGGTCCAGAGACCTGTGACTGTGGGTGCTCAGGTCAGAGGGTTATCTCTCTGGGCTGTGCGCAGCTCTCAGTAGTCGCCGATGTAATCTCAGACTTGCGGCGGCAGCAGCGACAGCAACTATCACTTAGTGTTGGAGTTCCCAAACCTCAACTCTATGCCTCTGCATCTTGTATCTCTCCTGGCATAGGGACAAGGACCCTCAGCTCCTAAGGCTTAGCAGCTTCCTGGACCTCTTCTAGTCTCCAGGGCCTTTGAGAACTTTTTCTGTATTTCCAAGTCCTGTATCGGCTCGCTGTCTGTGTTCTGCCCCGGGGAACTCTGGATGCTCTCTCACCACTGCTGTTGTTTCCGTAGCTGCTCTGCTGTCTCTCTTCATCTCAGCAGCTCAGCCTGCATGTGACAGAAATCAAAAATAAGCAAAGTTCAGTTTCAGCACTCAGGAGGCAGAAGCAAGGGAGCCTCTGTGAGTTCAAGGCCAGTCTGGTCTACATATTTTCCAGGCTAGGCAGGGCTACATAGTGAAAGTCTGACTTAAAAATAAGAGATAGATAGATAGATAGATAGATAGATAGATAGATAGATAGATAGATAGATAGATAAATAGATAGAAAAAAAGAAAAGACCATTTGGGAGAGGCCATTTGACTTAGGGTTTCTATTGCTGTGAAGAGACACCATGACCACAGCCACTCTTATACAGGGAAACATTTAACTGGGGCTGGCTTACAGTTCAGAGGTTAGTCCATTATCATCATGTCGGCTGGCATGCAGGCAGACACGGTCCTGGAGGAGCTGAGAGTTCTACATCTGCAGGCAACAAGAAGGAAACCGTGACACTGAGCATAGGAGACCTCAAAGCCCACCCCCACAGTGACACACTTCCTCTAACAAGGCCACAGCTCCTAATAGTATCATTCCCTAGGGGGAGCCAAATTTGCTTTCAAACCACCACACACCATTTATTGAGCCTTAATGGTTTTTTTCTAACTCCAGTAGAGAAGGGCAACTCCCAGCTCACTTGAATAGTGAGCTGGAAAGTTTGGTTCCATTACCAGGTGGTGTGTGTGTGGCAAGGATGCCTGTACCAGTCATGGTGCAGCTCTTCATGCAAATGAAGGATTACCAACTACGACAATCTGTGTCTTTTTGCTGGCCAGGGTGAAGGTGGAGGAATGGGGAATGGAGGCGGGGGTTGCGATGGAGATCTTCCCTCTGCTCTGAACGAGACAGCTGAAGAGTAACCAGCATAGTGTCAAGTTCACCAACACTTATCTTATTATTGACTAATTGATAGTTTTTATAGATAGAGCTGATGTAGCCCAAGATGACCTTAAAATCACAGTAGAGGCTAACCTTGAATTCTTGACCCTCCTATGCATCTCTTGAGTCCTAGGATTGCACAACCATGCCTGGCATGCCTGGGAGTTGCTCTATTGCATAGAGCGCCAATTTCTAAGCTGGTGTTGTCCAGAACAGTCACAACTGGAGCACGTGTTCAGCTGTGGTGGAAATGGACCTTGGTCACTGAGTATCAATAACATCCCCAAAACAACCAGGCTGCCATGTGGGCAGTCCAGCCAGGTGTCAGCCAAGGAGCTGCTTGGGTAACAGTTCCCTGAGCTCGGCACGAAGGAGGGGCCTGGCAGACAGACAGCTCCCTGCAGTCCAGCTATTCCCAGAGACATTAAAAGGGTGTTTATAGTAAAGATGCAGCAAGAGCTCAGAACAAACAATTCTAACAGCCTTTAATGCTATTTGGTAGCATTTAATAATGCTTAACAGTGCTTAACTCTCAACCCAGCAGCCCAGATTGAGGCTGTCCCCACATCTGTCCTGTCTGAAAGGACAAAGATACCATCTCTGGGCTCGTGAGGATTATTGTTGTTGAGCAAAATGACAGCCAGCAGGGATGATAAACATGCACACAAGAGCCTTCACATACCTGCACACATGCGTGTACACAAACACATGGGCATAGAGATGAGAAGAGAGGGAGAGGGGATGCTAGTGCTGGCTGACTGTTACATCCAAACAAAGACCAGGGAGCACACAAGACACTGGCCTCAGAGACACGAGCTGGGAGAAGAAGCCTCAGAATAAAACCCGCCTTACCTATCTTAAATCTCCCCATCACCAGAACAGGACATTTCTGTTGTTGAAGCCACCTGACTACGGGTATCTTGCTGTAAATAACCAGCTGACTGGGGTCCCTTGCTCTGCTCAAATGGAAATCATGATTAGAGAGAAGTAGCTATTCTTGTGTTGCCAGACCTGGGCCCCTGAGTGCCAAAGGCTTGTGGACTGAGCTGCAGATCCTGAATGTCTTAATAAACACAACAAAAACAAAACCCAATGTTTAAGCATTGAGTTTGCTATAATTTCCTCTCCTTCCTTCCTTTTATTTTATGTGTCTGTATGCCCGAGAATATGTATAGGCGTGCTTCATTTAAGTCGCATGGAACTCCATGAGCAGCCACTGTTAGGCCCGCTGTGCAGGTAAAAACAGCAAAGGTCCTGGGGCTGCTGACATGGCTTGGCAGGCGTGGGGATTTGAATGAGAAATGCCTTCCAAAGCCTCACATATGTGAGTACTTGGTCTCTGGTTGGCACTATTGGGGAGGCTATGGAATCGTTGGGAAGTGGAACCTTGCTGTAGGAAGGATGTCAGTGAGGGAGGGCTTTGAGAATTCCTAAGTCTGATTCCACTTCCAGGTTGCTTTGTGTTTGTGGCTGAAGATGTGATCTGCCCTGACTGCTGCCATTATGAAGATGTGATCCGCCCTGACTGCTGCTATGACTCCCCACCACTTATGGACTCTCCCTCTGGAACTGTAAGCCCAAATAAACTCTTCCAGAAGTGGATTTCAGTCAGTTTATCACAGCAACACAAAGTATGCAATACTGTGGGTATTCAGTTGGATCCCCAGGACCCTCATGGTAGGAGAGAAGCACTCTGAGTGTTCTGACCTCCACACTCATACTGAAGCACACACAGCCTCTCCCCTCATGCCTGCACAAGCGAGAGAGCACACACACACATGCATGTGAGTGTGTAAAAACAAGCAAGGTGAAACAACATGACACACAGATGACTAGGGATCCCATCCCAGGTTACAGCACAACTTCTGTTGTTTTATTTGTGTATGTATACTCAGTGGGTGGATATATGTGTATATATTGCTAATATATATATATTATATATATATGTATGTGTATCCATCCACTGAATATAATTAGTGCTTCCAGCTGGAATGTCGACTGCCTTGTTGGCTTCATCTTGTGAACATAACCATAGCTGCAGTGACTCAGGAGTGCAAAGGCAAGCCATGTGCAGGAGACAGCGCTCCTCCCCATCCCTCTCTGCTACAGCGTTCCCCAAGCCTTTTGATGGGGGAACAGGTCTTCCACTTTTTATCTGTCACAAATAGAGCTCCTATACACTTCCATGTAGAAATTTCTACATAGACATGTATCATTTCTTTCAGGTATGTACTTGGGAGTGGAGTTGCTAGGTCAATAGTAATTATATTTAACATTTTGAGGCAACACCTGTTTTTAATACATTCCAGTAGCTGAAAATGGTTTCTGTCATTAAAGATAATCAAAAGGATAATAACACACTGTAACACACGAAAATGGCACAGGGCTCCCATTCAGGGTTCACAGAGATGCTATTCGTCTGGCTGTTATCTGTGGATGCTTCTACATTGCAGTGTTTGCATTGACTGGTATGATGGAGGCCAATGACCTGAAGTCAAAAATGTTCATTCTGTAGAAAAAGGCTTGTTAACCCCTGAGAAACTATGTTGATGTTACTGTTGACTCTTCTGTTTGTACCCCAGTTGGGCCTCAAATTCATTATGTAGTCCAAGGATGACCGTCAGCTGCTGATTGCCCTGCCTCTACTTCCCGTGTCAGGACTGCAGATGTGTTCACCTTGCCATGTGGATGCAGTGCTGGGGATCACACCCAGAGCTTCTGCATGCTAACCACACACTTCACCGACTGAGCTCTTGCCTAGCATGCACTAGGCCCTAAATTTAATTTCAATTCCAAGCCCCACTGCTAAAAGTTAATGTCAAGCAATACAGAGAGAGTTGGTAACTATTACAGTATAAAAGAAGCTAATGAGCTATGACAACTAAATGCAACATAAGATCCTGGATTAGATCCTGACTAGGAAAATATATAAGCAGAAATAAAAGATGGGATGGGATGTGTACTGTAGATGGGACTGTAATAATACTAAAGGCCCTGAGTCTGCTGTGTTGGAACTATACATGGATATGTCTTCATTCTTAGGAAGACCGTCCACACCAGCTAAGGGTGTATCTCCAGCATAGCTTGAATAGTTCTGAAAAGTTCTTGAATAGGACTGTGTATGGCACTTGTGTAGATACTACAGGGAAAGAGAGATCATAAGACATGAGACAGACTGAAAAGCTTCATGTGGACTAAAGGTTTCTTGGGATTTCTTGTACTTCTTCATAAGTCTGAAATTATATCAACATATGATAAAGGGGAGGGTAGCAGTGAAACGGCTCTGTGGCCACTTGACAGCAGGCCTGTACTGCCCTGCCCTCGGGGCTCCGACAGGCTACATCGGCAGCTGCAGCCACTGGAGCACCTCCTGTGCACATTCACTGTGTTCCCTTTTAAAGGTGGGCCCTGCCAACCTCCCATCTCTCTCTCTCTTTCTCTTCCTCTCTCTCCCTCTATCTCTCTTCTCTCTTTCTCTGTCTGTCTGTCTTTCTTTCTCTCTCTCCCCCCTCTTCCTCTTTCTTCTCCTCTACCATTCCTGCCCCCAGAGGCTGGCCTTCCCTCTCCTCTCCCCACTTTTCCATTCCCTTTCCCTTAATAAAAGCCCCCTCCGCATGAGCTCTGCCGCATGGCGTCATCCTCTCGCACACCACTTTTTAACTTACAACACTGCTGACCTGAGTTCGATCCCCAGGACTCACATGGTAGAGGGAGGGGACTGACCCTCTCAGGCCTCCTTAGACCTTCACACACATCATGATGCACATAAACTCACACAGGCACACACACTCGTACATATAACAAATGCATAATTACATTTATTTATTTATTTAGGTTTTTCCAGACAGGGTTTCTTTGTGTAACAGTCCTGACTGTTCTGGAACTTGCTTTGTAGACAAGACTAGCTTCAAATTCACTGAGATCTGCCTGCCTCTGCCTCCCAAGTGCTGAAATTAAAGGTGTCCACCACCACCACCACCCAGCTACATTTTTTATTTTTTAAGAAGTATATATGTAGAGGTGATTGGGACTCCCCTCTACATGCTATAACTATTTATTACCATTTGTTAATTTTTTTTAAAAAAAAAAGCTGCTTTGGCCTATAGCAGGGCAGAATGGAGCTAGGTGGGAAAACTTAACTAAACGCAGGGAGAAAGAAGGTGGAGCAAGGCAGACACCATGTAGCTGCCAAAGGAGAAAGATGCCAGAACCTTACCAGTAGGCCATAGCTCCGTGGTGATACACAGATTAATAGAAATGGGTTAATTTAAGATATAAGAGCTATCTAGAAATACACCTGAGCTATTGGCCAAACAGTGTTGTAATTAATATAGTTTATGTGTGATTATTTGGGTCTGGGAAGCTGGGGCAGCTAGGGAAACCAATATGCAGTCTCCATCTACAAAATGGCACCCAATGTGGGGCAATGTATCTCCACATAAAGCTTAAGGAACCATAATAAAAGAGCTTCTATAACCACAAGAACGGGAGTCAATTGGTTATGATAAAAGATAAATTAGGTATAACTATTGTAACTGTAATTCTTGTTTGATACCTATTTTGTTATATGCAATTTTACTATGTTAAAGTTAAAACTGTCCTTTTATTTAGACAGAAAAAGGGAGATGATGTGGGATTCCCCTCTGTATGCTATGAATGTGTTATTACCATTGGTTAATAAAGAAGCTGCCTTGGCCAATGGCTTAGCAGAGTAAAGCCAGGCAGCAAATCTGAACAGAGATATATAGAAAGAGTAGAAGTCAGGGAGATGCCATATAGCTGCCAAAGGAGAAAGATGCCAGAACAGTACCTTACCCAGTGAGCCACAGCCTCGTGGCGATACACAGATTAATAGAAATGGGGTGATTTAAGATGTAAGAGATAGTAAGAAATACACCTGAGCCATTGTCCAAACAGTGTTGTAATTAATACAGTTTCTGTGTGATTATTTGGGTCTGGGTGGCCAGGAATGAAAGAACTCCACTTACATCAAATAGACTCATATCTATCATCCTGTACAAAATTCAAGTCTAAATGGATCAAAGATCAGATACACTGAACTTAATAGAAGATAAAGTGAGGAAAAGCCTTGAATACTTTGGCACAGAAAACAACGTCATAAAAAGAACACCAATAGTGCAGGCACTAAGATCAACAAGGAATAATGGGACCTCATGGAACTGAAAAGCTGCTGCAAAGCAAAGGACACTGTCAACAGGACAAAATAGCAGCCTACAGAATGGGAAAAGATTTTCACTAACCCCACATCTGACAGAGGGCTAATACCCAAAATATATAAAGAAGTCAAGAAACTAGATAACAACATACTAAATAATCCAATTTAAAAATGAGATACAGATTTAAATAGAGAATTATCGACAAAGGAATCTCAAATGGCCAAGAAGTACTTAAAATTCAACATCCTTAGTCATCAGGGAAATGCAAATCAAAATGACTCTGAGAGACCATCTCACACCTATCAGATTAGCTAAAATTAAAAACCACAAGTGACAGTTCATGCTGGCAAGGATATGGAGCAAGAGGAACACTCCTCCATTGCTGGTGGGAGTGCAAACTAGTACAGCCACTATGGAAATCAGTGTGGTAGTTCCTCAGAAAATTGGGAATCAATCTACATCAAGACCCAACTATACCACTCTTGGGCATATACCCAAAGGATGTTCCATCATACTACAAGGACACTGTTTAGCCATGTTTATTGCAGTTTTATTCATAATAGCCAGAAACTGGAAACAACCTAGATGTCTCACAATGGAAGAGTGGATAAAGAAAATGTGGTACATTTACACAATGGAGCATTACTCAGCTGTAAAAACAATTACATCATGAAACTTTCAGGCAAATGGATGGAACTAGAAAAGATCATCCTGAGTGAGGTAACCCAGACCCCAAAAAATCAAACATGGTATGCATACACTCAAAAGTAGAGATTAGTTGTAAAGGAAAGGACAATCATACCATAATCCACAGACCCAGAGAGGCTAAATAACAAGGAAGGCTCAAGTGGGGCGCACAGATATCCCTGGGAAGGGGAAATAGAATAGATTTTGCAAGTGGATTGGGGATGGGTGGGGATGATAACAGAGGAAATCAGACAGAAGGGTGGGGAGAGACAGAGGGAAAGAGCACTGGGAGACACTACTGGAATGGGGGGCATTTGGAGGATGATGTAGAAACCGTGCAGTGGAAACTCCCTGGAATCTATGAGAGACCCTAGGGAAATCTCCAAGTAATGGGGCTGAAACTGAGCCTGAAATGGCCATCTTCTATAACCAGGCAAGGCTACTAGCAGTGGAACTGTGACATCAACCCAGCCACAAAAACCTTCAACCTACAATCTGTTCTGCCTGCAGGACATGGGAGGGCAATGGTGATATGAAACTTGTGTTGAGGGGCCTACCAATGACTGGTCCAACCTGAGACCCACACCATGAGAGGGATCCCAAGCACCTGACACTGCCTGGGTGGCCAGGGGCCAGAGACCCAGGACAGACCTAGACATAACTGGCAAAAAAAAAAAAGTCAACGAAATGATTCCTAATAATATCCTAACGATCTTCTGCTATACTCATAGGTTGGTGCCTAGCCCAACTGGCATCACAGAGGTGTCATCCAGCAACCAATAGGAGCAGTTGTAGAGACATGGTGTGTAGCTGTCACCTCAGCACTGAAAGGCAGAGACAAAGGGGACTCCTGTGGCTGGCTGGCAGTAAGCTCTAGGTTCTGTGAGAGACTGTTTTAAAAGGTAAGGTGGAAGACATCTAATATTGACCTCTGACCTAAACAGGTATGCACAAACATGCATATGTACCAGCACATGTGTGCACACACACAAACACATATACACACACTAAACAATAAAATAATAAAAGTCTGTCTTACCTTAAACACAGTTTTTCTCACAATAGGAAACCACTTCACTACTGACATGCTTATGGGCAAATGTCATCTTTGGAATGTAGTCTCAACTTCTTTGTATTATTTTGTATAATTAATGTACCGATAATAAATGAGGTTATATAAACAGAGTATAGGCCCCCAGGGATATTGTGGAATAAATTTTCACACCTTATTTACTTCTTTGGACTTTCAATGCAGTTCCTTCCTAAACAATCTCTTCCCTGCAGCCCACCTCCCTTCAGTCCTAACATCATGTTCCTATTTTCTACTGCGAAATGATAAGGCCATAATACTTTTCAGTCATTTTGTTGTTGCTGTTTGGTTTTGGCCACCATCTAACCACAACAGCAGACATCAGTCCCCTTACAGTCTTGACTTGTTATAGGATCCTGGCCCAAAGCCCGTGTTCTTTCATCAGCAACACCAAGTGTATATGGGTGAATTTCCCAGATGTAGATTCTCTTAATATGGAAACCTCTAAGAAAATAAGTCATGTTCCCTTTCTCCCCCAAATACACAGTAGCTAAGAAAAAAAATAATTAGGACCCTCGTTCAAATAGAGAGAACAGAAAGATATATAACTGTTACCAGTACATAGCAATAAACTATGGTCCATTAACATATAAAGGACTGCCTCAGCAATGTTTTTCATGAGTACTCACTACGTGGTTACATAATGCTTACCTATCAGCTAAGGCTGAGACTGGGCCATTGTTCTTAGAAGACAGTACGAGGTGCCCTTGGGATTTTAAAAGATAAGCAAGTGTCCATTTATATTACATCATCAAGCCACTTGTTCACAGACGTTAAACAGAGCTCTAAGGTGAAAAATACTAGGAATTAGTAAGTTCATGGTACACAACGTGTTGGTCATGTTTACAAATTAGCAAAGTCGCCAGGCAATGGTGGCGCACTCCTTTAATCCCAGCACTTGGGAGGCAGAGGCAGGCGGATCTCTGTGAGTTCAAGGCCAGCCTGGTCTTACAAGCTAGTTCCAGGACAGGCTCCAAAGCTACAGAAAAACAAAAAAACAAAAAAAAAAAACAAAAAACCAAATTAGCAAAGTCAAGCAACTGGAAAAATCAGTACTTCCCTGAGACCATCTGGAAAGTACACTTTCCAGGGGCTGGTAAAATGGCTTAGCAGGTAAAAACACTTGCTGAGCAAGCCTGATGACTTGAGTTGTATCCTCAGAACACAGTGCAAAAACAGCACCTCCTCTCAAATGCTGTCTTCTAATCTCCGCCAGCATCCTTTGAGATGCACACACATACCTCTCCCACTCCCTGCCACTGCTCCCCACCAGGAATAATTAAACTTTTTAAAAATTTAAGGTACACTCTCCAGGTCAGGTGTAGTGATGCATACCTGTAACAGCAGGACCTGTGACTCAGAGACAAATTTCTCAGGATGGGGCAGATAGCTAAGAGGTCAAGAGCGTTTGTTGTTCTTGCAGAGGACCTAGGTTTGATTCCTAGCACCCACATGGTGGTTCAAAACCATCCATCCATAATTCCAGTTTCAGGTCATCTAATGCCCTCTTCTGACCCCCAAAAGTGCCAAGCACACACATGGCACACTGACATACATACAGACAAAACACTCACACATAAAAATGAATAAATATAATTTAAAAGATTTAAAAAATTCATAAAAGGCACAACCAAGCAGAGCTTAAAGTTCCAAGATCAGATCAGCTTAGTGGAACTATGGTAAGTCATGCATAATTTTCTTGGGTTGACAATTCATTTAGTCTTTATTTTTTTCAAAGTGAACCAGTTTACTGAATCTCCGTAACTGCATCCTAAATCCTAATTCTTTAAATTGACAGAACTTTACTTTTGGAATTTTCTTCAGTACCTACACAGACAATTCATCTTTCAAATGAATAAAAATATGGGAAGAAGTCATTCTGAAGCTCCTCTACTTCCTTTGACAGTTCCTGGAGATACATAGTCTAGATAAGCAGTTTCACAAATAGGGGCTAGGTTACCTAACCTATGGTTCTTTTAAAAATATCTAGATATTTTTAGTTGCCACAATATGTATTGGCATCTATCAGGTAAAGACCAGACATACTGCTAATAATCTTCTTATAGTCTACAGAAAAAGCTCCCCAAAACAATTCTTCTCCTGTCCTAGGTGCTTTCTTTGTCCTAAGTGCTATGATATACCAACTCAAGAAGGCAAAGGAAGTCATGATAGGAACTCATGCAAAGAGTCTGAAGCAGAAACCACAGAGGAACACTGCTTAATGACTTGATTTCCCTGGCTTGTTCAACTACCTTTCTTATACAGCGCAGGCCCATTTGCCTAGGGATGGCACTGCCCACAGTGGTCTGAGCCCTCTTATATCCCATACACATCTCACAGACTAATCTGCTAAGAGGCAATTCTTCCATCAAGATTCCCTTTTTCCAGGTGTGTCAAGCTGACAACCAAGATTAGCTATCACCTCTCCCCACAATTGTTATTGCCACTTTTAAGAAATCCTGGCTTACTAGGAGTAGTGGCACATGCCTTAATCCCAGCACTCTGAAGGCACAGGCAGGCAGCAGATCTTGGGTTAAAGGCCAGTCTGATCTACATAGCAACATAGTAAGTTTCAGTCTGAAAAAACAAAAACAAACAAATTAAAAAATTCTGGCCTAAATGGACTTCCATTACTTTCTGTATAGTTAAGACTATAATAAAGCATATTTCAGACATCAATCTCAGATTAGTCTAGGGGCCAATAAGATGGCCCATTTGAGTAAAGCTGCCTGATGCTAGACCTGATGTCCTGAGTTCAATTCCTGTTATCCACACAGCGGAAGGAGAAATTAAGTTGTATTGACTTGTAAACACATACACTGGCACTCACACACCCACACATACATGCATAAAATAAATATTTTAAGAATACCATTGTCTAATTACTAACAGCTATTCATTCAACAAATATTCACTAAGAAATATTATGGTGAATGTATTGTAGACATAAGGGTAACAAGACCTTCACTGCCCTTACAATTATTCAGCTGGGAAGACTCCTTAACAAGCAACCCCCAAAACATAGGCTCTTTCTTATTAAATAAGTCAATACTACCAACCATTCACTCTATGAAGAACCTAGTTGAGAGAAATCATGAGTGAAAAATTATCTGTTAAGATAGTTTAACCAGGCATGATGGCATGAGTCTTTAATTCCAGCACTTAGGAGGCAGAGGCAGGAGGATCTATGATGAGTTTGAGGCCAGAATAGTCTACATAACAAGCTCCAGGCCAGCCAGGGCTTTACATTAAGACCCTGTCTCAAAAACACAAAAACAAAGCCGGCCATGTAGTTTACATATCTAGACAGAAATTCTTGAACTAAGCTAGTTGGTGAAATGCTACCAGAAACCCTCAAAGCTGTGTCCTGAGCTCAGTGTGTTATGCTCTTTGCTTCCATAAGGAAAACGTCATATGAAACTCTTCACTAACTTCCTATGAGGATCCTGTACATATCACTTCATGTCACCCATGGAAATACATGTAAATTTCTCTTGCAAATTAAAATATGATGACAGGGCTGGAGAGATGGCTGAGTGGTCAAATAGGATTACTACAAAATTTGAAGATACCCAGAACCCACAGGGTAAATTGTCCTCTGACCTCCACATGTACCATCGCACATTCACACACACACACACACACACACACACACACACACACACACACACACACACACACACACACACACAATGTAGTAAGAAAAAAATTATGACAAAGAAATGCTTCCCTTCATTCTGACTACCAAATAATTTTTTTTAAAGGTTCATCTTTTTGTTGGGCATGTTAACAAAACGTTTAGTGAAAAACACCAAAGCCCATGTCGTCATCAGAAGCCTAGGATTCTTCCTTTGCTTCCCCTTCCTTCTCCTCAGCTGAGGCAGTGGTGGAGGAGGCAGGACCCCCTGGTGCGGCTTCAGCTCCTGGAGCAGCCCCACCAGCCCCTACCTCGCAGATGAGACTCCCAGTGCTGACACTGGCCAGGCCCGAGAGGTTCAGCACTGATGCCAGCTTCACTAACGAGGGCATTGGTCTTATTCTCCATGACCACCACCTTGCCATTGTGGAGGATGAGGGCAGAGTAGATGCAGGTGAGCTCAGAGACGGGGGCCATGTTGTGGACGGCTGGCACAGTGCTAGCCGCTGGATGAAGTGAGGGCCTCACTCCAGGGTGGCCTCAGGTTCCTTGGAGGGACCGAGCACTGTGGCAGCAGTAGAGGAAAAAGCCCAAACTGTTCATAAAGCCAAATCTGAGGCTAATGTCTCAGCTCTATACTCTGTAAACATCTCCCCACTCCAACACACTGGGGTTAACTGATATTTCATTCTCCCCTTCTGTACAGTTGAGTCTTAAACACAGCTTGCTGTTAGTCTGTTGCATCTACAGCATTAGTGATATCACTGTATAAAATACAGTCAAGTACAAATAAAATAAAAACTGAGCATAAACAGAAAAACAATGGCAATAGAGCTGCTAGAAGTATGAATGCCAACGTAAAAACATTTTTAACTTATTTATTTGGGGGGCACATACACACATGACATAGTGTATGAATGAAGGTCAGACAACAACCTTTGGGATCCAGTTCTCTCCTTCTATCATTTGGGTCCTGGGGATTGATCTCAGGTCCTCAAGCTTGGTGATAGGTAGTTTATACACTAAGTCATCATGCCAAACCATTAAAAAAATTTTTAAATTTATTTTTTAAAATGTACTTGTTGAGTGGGAAATAGATTTGGTGTGTAAAATGAGAAAATATTAAAATAAATTAAAATTTAAAAATTATTTACTGAATGTAGTGGAGCATACTTTGTTCCACAGCATACATGTGGATGGATATCAGAGAATAAACATGAGTTAAGTTGGTTCTCTTCTTCAACAATGTGGGCCAAGGGTATCAACTCAGATTTGCAAGCTTGGTAGCAAGCACCTCACCTGCTGAGCCATCTCACCAGGACTCCTCTTTTTTTGCTGACAGTGTCTCATGTATCCCAAACTGGCCTCAAGGACCCTACTGTAGCTGACACTGACCTTGAACTTCTAATCCTCCTGCTTCCACCTCCTGAGCACTGGGATTCCAGGCATGCACCACTATGCTCCACTTTACGTGGTGCTTTGGGGTCTGTGCATGCTAATTGAGTACTCTACCACCTGAGCTGCATCCTCCGTTCCTGAGTGGCAGCTGTGACAGCTTGAGTACAGAGCCCTAATTATTATTATTATTATTTTGGTTTTTCAAGACAGGGTTTCTCTGTAGCTTTAGAGCCTGTCCTGGAACTAGCTCTTGTAGACCAGGCTGGTCTCGAACTCACAGAGATCCTCCTGCCTCTGCCTCCCCAGTGCTGGGATCAGAGCCCTAATTAAGGCAGAGAGTGTCACAAAAACAAAACAAAACAAAACAAAACAAAACAAAAAGCCCTGAAAGAGCTCACAACTAAGAAAGACACACTGCATGTTGAGACATGAGACCAAGGAACTGTTCTAGGCAAGAAATAGAAGTTAAGGCCCAGGATGAAAAAGCACTCAGAGAATTGCAATAAACCAGTTTTTTGTTTTCTTCTTTGGTAAACCACTTTGTTAGAAGAGAGGGTGTTTCTGGAGTGGGGAGCCACGACACTGAAGAGGTACTTATGACCACATTAAGGACTTTTGGATCCTAACCTAAAAAGCAACCTAGAAATACAAGAACAGTTTATTGAAGGAAAAAAAAGACCCTCAAAAATGGTGACAGCTACCAATTTCCACAGACACCAGGTATATTTAATAATTATAATCCCTAAAATGATTAGAGAAATAACCCCATCCTATCCTTACCCTTACCAATACTAGTATGTAACACTCTCCTTTAAAAATGGGATCAATCCCTGATAGGCTGGAAGGGAACAAGGGAAGAGACTTAGGGTAAAAATAAGGGCCGGGATTCCCAGATTGCCCACTCTCTTCTGCATTTGATACGTGGACTCACAGCAGCTCTGTAAGAAAGTGAATGAACTCTGAAAGTGTTCATCTCACCCCAAGGCAGGCAGCAAGATAATGTTAAGATTTTATGTCTCCAATGGTTCCAATCACAGTTTCTAACACAGAAACGAAGCCATGCAGTGTTTCATCCCTCAGCACGCTCTGTTTCACAGAGGTCTGCATTTCTGAGTTCTTCAGCAGGAGCTCAGTTAAGAAGAGACAGCCAGTGTCATCCTGAGCGCTGAGGTAGGCTTTCCAGGGCTTTGCTCCAGCCCTGCTCATGGCGATGGTCTGAATGTTCACTACTCTTAGAGCCATTTGGAGAGTGTCGGGCTGGACTTCTCCCTGCCAAGGAAACACCTGTTGATGAGCTACTTTGAGGCTAAGCCATGTTTTCTCAAAATACTCAGCAGTAAGCTGGAGATTGGGGACCAACACGAGAGCTTCAGGATCAGGAGATTCTTGTATTCCTTCTTTGTTCTCTTCAGAAATCAAGTGACCTAAAAGAGTTAGAAGAGTTTTATAAGAGATGCTCTCAGCAACATTTTTACCTTACATTCCAAAATACCCAATGTGTTGCCAAGCACGGTGGTACCCACTTACACTCCTTGTACTTGGGGTGGGGGGGGGGTAAAAGCAGGAGGATCAAGGCTGAAAGGGAAGCCTTGGGTACACATCCAGCTCAAGGCCATTGTATCTCATAAACATCAAAAGCAAAACACACATACTGTGACTTCTGTCTTCAGATAAATGGTTAAATAACCAATGATGTTAAATAACCAATGGCGAACTCTCCTCATGCCCACAAAGGATTCAAATTCAGGCAAGAGTCTGAAATTTAGCTACAGTATTTTACTTTCCACCAGTTCCCACACGGGGTGGTGGAAAGCTTTACCATGACAAGAGATAAGGTAAACACTATTATTACCTGGTGTGGCCAAGGATGCACTGGGAGGAAGCTCAAGGCGATGAGGCTCTACCTTCTGACATTTACAGATAGTTGCCCAGTGGGCTTTGCCATACACTGGCACCAGTGTGTTGAAATCGGTAGCCCAGCTATTCACAGGTCGTTCTGGCTGATCCTCCAAAAGTCCCAAAGAAGGGTCAGACTTAGGGCTACACAGGATCTGCTTAACTTTATCAATGCCAACTAACAGGAGGCGATAATAGAAGAGACCTCGGTCTCGTACAGCCATATCCTTTTCTTCCTCTAAGAGAAAACAATGGAGTTAAACAAACAAACAAACAAACAAACAGACACTCTACTCTCCTCCAACCTTTGTGCCAACCATAAGAGGAGAAAAGCAAGGAACTTTAGAAAGTATCACTTCCTTTCCAAGTTCCAGACATGATTTACTAGTAATGAAGGCTGTGAGGACTTTCAGCGTGAATCTCAGCAGGTGCTATGATCTGGGAAACCTACCTATGCAGTAATGTAACAGCCGTCCCAGCATGTCCTGGCACTCCGCAGGGCGCAAGAGGAAAAGGCGCATTAGTGCAGTCAGTAGCTCCATCTTAACAGCAGGAAATGTCTCTGACTTCACGTTTTCTACAAAGTCCTCCAACACATAAGGAGCATTGGGGATTTTTTCCCCATGGACCCCAAGTAACCAAATAAGTGCCTGTTTCCCCTAGGAATGAGAAAATAATAGATGTTTAAAATGTGGCTGCCCAAACAAGGAAGCAGAAGACAGCCATGGGTTTAGCTTTTCCCCTAGTGCCAACAGATAAACTAAACCCTTTCATTGGTATCAACTTGCACTGTACATCCTGCTCCACTACTTCTCAAAAATAAACAAGAATGAAATTCTAATGCAATGGGCTTGGGTTAGGGATGCAGTGCAGTTGACAAAATGCCGACATAGCAGGCATAAGTTTGATGCCCAGCATCAAAAAACTGGGTGTGAGATTAAAAAAAAAAAGCCAGGCAGGGGTGGCCCATGCCTTTAATCCCAGCACTTAGGAGGCCGAGGCAGATAGATCTGAGTTTGAGGCTTAGCCTGGTCTACAGAGCCAGTTCCAGGGCTACACAGAAAAACCCTGTCAGGCGTGAGGATCATACCTACAACTCCTCACTCAGCTGGTAGAGGCAGGAGGATTAGAGTCCAAGGTCAAAGTCAGCTACACAGTGAGTTTGATGACAGCCTGGGCTATGTGTAACACAACCCTGGGCTATATGTGAGTCATTACCAAAAAGAGATAAAGAGAACAAAAAAAGGAAGGAAGGAAGGAAGGAAGGAAGGAAGGAAGGAAGGAAGGAAGGAAGGAAGGAAGGAAGAAAAAAAGAAAAAAATGCTATAATGCATAAATGGAAACTCAAAACTTTTGTAAGCCTATGCTGACTAAGCAATAAATAAAGCTTTCTCAGTTTGGGGCCCTTTGCCCAATTTAAGGTTTAATTGTAGTGATACTTTGTTTGTAATCTAACAAATAAAGCTTGTCTGAAGGTCAGAGTGTAGAGCTAAACCACTAGTCGGCCACACAGGCCAGGCAGTGGTGGCGCATACCTTTAATCCCAGCACTTGGGAGACAGAGGCAGACAGATCTCTGTGAGTCAAGGCAACTCTGGGCTACATGAGATTGAATCTGTATAAAAGAGAAACAGAGCTCACACAAAGGTGATCTCAGCACTTGGGATCATACACCTTTAATCCCAGCACTAGGGAGGTGGAGACAGGAGTGATATGGCTGGGCAGAGAGAGGAATATAAGGCAGGAGGAGACAGAAGCTCAAATACAGTATGAGGATTAAGTCTGAGAGGCAGTCTGAGGATTCGTAGAGATGGGTGCAGTCTGAGGATGCAGTCTAAGGTTTCATAGAGACAGCAGCAGTCTGAAGATCTGTAGGAACAGGATTACTCTTTGGTCTGAGCATTGGTAGAGGTAAGAACTCTAGTGGCTGGCAGCTCTGCTACTCTGATCCTTCAGCTTTTACCTAATACCTGACTCCAGTTTTTTATTATTAAGAACAATTAGAATTCATGCTACATTTAAGGTTTCTTTTGTTGTTGTTTGTTTTGTTTTTGTGTTTTTGACTATGTAGCTCTGGCTGTTGTAGATTCGGTATACAGACCAGACTGGTCTCAAACTCAGAGATCCACTAGCCTCTGCTCCCAAGTGCTGGAATCAAAGGTGTGTGCTAAGGTTTCATGTTTCAATAAAAACTACTCAAAGAATTTCTTGAAATCTTTTTATGAAAGTAGTTACTAACCTAGAAGATACACCAGAATCATCTGTGATGTTTCTTAAAAGCCCATCTGTCTAGACCTCCCCACCCTTAGATATTTAACTCAGCAAACTTTGTGGGGAGGAAGAAAATAAATTTCTGTAAAAATCTCAAACAAAAAGTACCACACAGGCCAGACATGGTGGAGCACATCTTTAATGCCAGCACTCAGGAGGCAGGCAAGTCTAGTCTATACATCAAGTACCAAACCAGCCCGGGCTATGTAAGTGTTAACAAACAAAAAAACTACCACCACCACCACCAACAACAACAAAATTCCATAGTCTAAATCTCTGACTCATAATTATCCAAGAGGACAATGGTATCAAAGAATTTGTAATTAAAACTATAGATAAGTTTCCTTTTTATAACTTTTGTGTTATTTATGTCCCAAAAATAACGAGATATAAGCAAGCTTGAGTTCCTAGTTGGACAAAGGATGATAAAAAGAGTAATTGGCTTCCATTTCAGGGCTAGAGACTTTCTCAGTGGTAGAAGTGTATACCTAGCGTGAGTCTGATACCCAGCACCACAAGACCAAACAGATACAGACTCTATTTTGTAGCATGAATAACAAAAACCCAGAGACAGAAACTGGGGTTCAACCTGAAAACCAGAAAGCAAAGCAGCCGAGCACTAGAGAAGCGCCACTTCCAGCAAGGCGGAAGACTGCAGACTGAACAGATTAGCCTCCCTCTCCCATTTTATATTCCCTCCAGTGCTGGGATTAGAGACGAGAGCCACCACTACCTGAATTTGTTTCTGCACTGATCTTGTGTAGCCCAGGGTGGCCTTGAATTCAGAGACCCCTCTGCCTCTGTCTCCCAAATCCTGGGATTAACGGTGTGTGTCACCACTGCCTGACCTCTAGTGGCTTTAGCTTTGCCTCTGCTCTTCAGGCAAGATTTATTTATCAAAATACAAATACTATACCACCACGCCATTTCAGAAGGCAGGGTCCTATAACCCCTTCTATGATTATAAGTGAAAAGAGAATTACATTTTACCTCAGTGTCTTGAATGTTCTCCTCACAGCCGGGCAGGGCCTGACATACAGCTTCGGTACACTGAGGACACAACCACACCAGGTCTCGGAAAGTCTGCACCACCACTGCAGCAGAGGGGGCACAGAGCACAAGTTAGAGAGTCCGTGCAGGAAAGAATCCTATGAAGAGTCGTGTGTTTGGATTAGATTTCTAACTGAATTTCTGCAAAACAGGGTTTGGAGGGGTAGTTATTAATTAATTGAGAAACAGAAGATACACATGAATTTTACACAAAGATAAATTTGACATGAAGATAAGGTGCCTAAACTGCAAAATCTAAGAAGATACATGTGACTGGCACTTATATAAGTCTGAGAATAAGGCCTTCCTTGCCTCACTTCAGCCCAGCCTTGGGAGCAGAATGAAGCAAAAAGAGGGGTAAAGCTAAGAGAGCTTCCTAGTGCCTTTATTATTTACAGAACAGCCTTGTCGCTCCAGAAGCCAGAAGAGGCTACCCTGCTAAATCTTCTCTGATGGCAACAGATGATAATGCAAGGACATGGTTAAGTCAATATAACTGAAATTCAGTTAATAAAAAAGATTTTTTACAACTACTGTTAGCTAGGTACTTGATTTAAAATAAAAAAAAGGAAAGAAAACGATCCTAGGAAAGCAGGCATTACCTGTAGTGATGTGTTCTTGTCGGAGCCCTAGCAACTCTGTTAGAATCTGTACACACTGGTCTGTGTAAGTCTTGGCAATGCTACCTACAGAGGATGGAAAGGTGAAATTCTAGCACGTTATTCTAAAACCATTTCCCATTAGTCAGAGACAAACACAAGTTGTATGCCTGTAATCCCAGCAGTTCAGAGGCTGCAGGAAGAGGATCACAAATTAGATGATAGTCTGGACTATACAGCAAAACTATGTTTTAAAAATGAAAAAAAAAAGACAAAGCTGTCTATGACACTTAATCTCTGTCAACTTGACTAGATTTATATCCACCATGGAAACACATCTATAGGTATGTCTCTAAGAGTGTTTCCACAAAGGTTTATCTGAAAAGAGGGGACCCATCCTGAATGTGGAAGGCACCACCATGTGGGTTGGGATCTCAGAATGAATTAACAGGAAAAAGTAAACTTTCCTTCTCTACTTCCTGAATGAAAATGCAATAAGACCAGCTGCCTCACACTCCTGTCATGTTGGAGTGTATCCCCTCAAACTATAACCCAACTTAAATTCTTCTTTCCTTAACCAGCTTTATATCAGGTATTTTGGTCACTGGAACAAGAAAAATAACTAATATAATAACCAAAGACATCTTTAAAAGGAAAAAATCACTAATCACAATGAAGTAAGACTTTAAGTCTGCTGTGCTGGGAACTATGGTTAAAATAAATTCAGTTCTTTTCAACTGACCAAAAGAAACCTTTTGGGAAAGACAAAAGACAAAGCTGAAAGCACAATAACAAAGGATGGGATGCAGTTTTTGGTCTGTTTGTTTGACACAGGGTCTTGCTGTATCACGTAGGGTGGTCTTGAACTTGTGATTCTCCTGCTTCGGTCTCTTGGGTGCTGGAATCATAGGCACATACCATATTGACCAAGGCACCCTTCTGCATGCAACACACCTGAATAGGAATATTACTGCTGGAGATACGTGAGAGCAATGTTTTAATTTAAGAATTTTTATTGTCTTTTTGCCTCTAGAAACTTTATTTCAAACATAGCGTTCCTCATCCTCATCTACTTAGTTTTAGCCCTCTCAACCTTAGTTTGTCAGATGTTTTCATTCTTTGAATCTTTAATCTTTCAAGCCTTTTAGGTTCCAGACTGAACAGTCAGAACATCTCTAAAATTAAGGGATTACTCTGTTGGTCTACACTTAGCACTATATATAGCCCATTACAGTAGAGAACTTTTAGTCAAAAGAGTTGGGTTCCATTCAGTTTGAAAAATATAAGATCTTTTGATGACTTAGTAACCTTTTTGTACCTAAATTTCTTCGTCTTTAAAATACCCACTATTCTTGACTGCCTTACAAGACCATAAGATGATATATATTAAAACATTCTGGAGAGACGATAACATAAAG
This sequence comes from Ondatra zibethicus, assembly GCA_004026605.1. Lineage (NCBI taxonomy): Eukaryota > Metazoa > Chordata > Mammalia > Rodentia > Cricetidae > Ondatra > Ondatra zibethicus. The sequence goes on from PVIU01014374.1 coordinate 24,743, forward strand.
ACAGTATAAATTTTAAGTATTGTTTGACTTACATATATTGTTTACTTTGAGAAGCATCTGCCTTTATTTAAAACAAAACAACTCTTTTCCCTTGTATGTAATCACTGACCCAAAATGCATGATACCTGAAACACAATTCATTTAGTACTGTCCTCCATGGTGTTCCTGACTACAGTCTTTAGCTGGCTGACCTGGGGTCCCAAGTAAGAAAAGCAACAAGTACTTCACCTATGGCAAAGATGGCAGCCTGTGCAAAGTCAGCAGACACATCAGTGCAGTATCCTCGAAGTTCTTCTAGCACCTGCTGCACGTTCTCGTCATTCACCAGCTCACACAGCACCTCCACTTTCTGAAGCTTGATATAGTGAGGCTCCGAGTAAGAGCAGAAGAACTTTTTGTAGTGACTGCTAAAGTGACCTGGCAAACTATGCAAGACTTGGCGGACATGACAGAGAGCAGCAAAGCAGAGCTCACGACTCTCTGAAGAACAGGCAGCTAGCAAGGGTCCCTTAACTCGTATAAGCACATCAGTTTGTACATGGGGGAAATTTTTTGCCAAGGTCAGAAAGAGTTTGGTGGCTCCCATCACCACACCTGTGCTGCTGCTCTTGAGATAGCTGTCCAACAAATTGAGAATATCAAACAGTTCCTCCTCACTACGGGGCTGGTAGCGGAGTAGAAAGTTCAATACTTCAGCCTGGCCCCATTGATCCAGTTTTGGCATTCTGTCCAAAATAAAAACAAAAGCACTATTTTAATAACAAATGGAATATTCTATATATAACTGCCATAAACCAAGTAGAGGTACATCATAACAAAAGGGGGAGAGAATTCTTAAAACATATTATGCCATGATCAAATTCTTTTTACATTTTAAAACATAATCTTTATAGTCCACAACACAGGCAAATTTGCTATATTTTTTCCCAAGGTCTATTTATTTTTGCGTATGAGTATTTTGTCTACATTTAAATGTACTGCATGCGACCCTCTAGGAGGTCAGAAGAGGGCATTGGATCCCCTGAAACTGGAGTCATAGCAACTGTGAGTAAAAATGTGGATGGTGGGAATTGAACCTGGGTCCTCTGGAAGAGCAGTCGGTGTTCTTAGCCACTTAGCCATCTCTACAAGAGCCCAGATTTTCTAATTTTAAGATAAATGGCTTAGTTTGGGGGACATAATAGGTACTACAGAAGGAATTTATCTCCACAGCTTGCTTCTACCATCTTTTCATATCAAGACAAATACATGAGAAATTCTCCCAGTGAAATATGAGGAAATTAAAAATTGCAGTAAACTTGAAGTTACTTCTGGGCTGGCAAATGGCTCGATGAGTAAAAGTGCTTGCTGTATAAGCCTAATGATTTGGAACCCACATGAAAGTGGAAGAAGAGAATCAACTCCTCTGAGTTGTCTGACCTTCATATTTTTGCTTTAGCACATGTATACCCAAACCCACATCACCACCCCCATCATACACAATAATAAAATAAGACTTAGTTTAACTCATCAACGAGATCATACCATGATTCATATTTCATAATAAAAAGAGCATCCAAACCTATTTAAGAGATGGTGGGCAATGGGCTTATTAATGACAACACCTCCTTCCTGTTTTAAAATTTCCTCTAGAGACCTCAGACAGTTCACAACCACAATTGGATCCTGGTCACGCAGGAGACTGTATAACTCATTGACTAGAGCACCATCTAAAACAAAGACCAAAGATTACAAATAAAGAAAAACTTGAGTCATAGGGACAGTAATAGCTCTGGGCAGACAAAGCCACATCTCTGCTAAAACAAAAACCAAAACTAAAAGCAGCAACAAATAATATCATTTTGGGTATCAGATGGGACATACAAATTGAGAAATTTCTTTCAAAGACTGAAAAGAGGAGCTGAAATAAAAACAAGCACCTGATTTAGAGAGATATGCACAGTCATGAGACACACTGTCATCTTCTACCAAGCAATATAATTTTTTATTCCAAAATTATACACACCATAGAGGCACAAGTAAATATTGAGCATGGCAGATGATCTTACCCACTTCAGAGTCTCCATGAAGATTATGCATCTTAGCACAGCCAAGGACTGCCACTCTTCTGACATAGGAAGCCTTATCCCGCAGGCCATTAAGAATAGGCTGTTGGATATATTCCTGCACACCAGGCATCCTGAAACGCATTCTAGAGTCAGGCAGATCTTGAAATACCAGCTTTGACATATTTAAGTGTGATTTAATAATTCATATTTGAATGTCTATCTGTCAGATCACAAGAAATTGGAGAAAGCCTCTATCAAGTTTAAAAAGCTATAATTTGACTTTTTGTTTGGAATACTGTTTCAGAGGCAGCACAAATTGTTACAATAAGGGCTGGAGAGATGGCTCAGTGGTTAAGAGCATTGCCTGCCCTTCCAAAGGTCCTGAGTTCAATTCCCAGCAACCACATGGTGGCTCACAACCATCTGTAATGAGGTCTGGTGCCCTCTTCTGGCCTGCAGACATACACACAGACAGAACATTATATACATAATAAATAAATAAATATTTTTAAAAAAATTGTTACAATAATAGCTTATTAAACATCTTTTTTTCTTCTTCTTTTTTTTTGTTTTGTTTTGTTTTGTTTTGTTTTTGAGACACAGTTTCTCTGTAGCTTTGGAGCCTGTCCTGGAAATAGCTCTTTGTAGACCAGGCTGGCCTCGAACTCACAGAGATTGGCCTACCTCTGCTTCCTGAGTGCTGGGATTAAAGGCTTGCACCACCACCGCCTGGCCTTATTAAACATCTTTAACTGAAACTCAGAACTATTTTACCAAGATAAAGAAAAAGTAAATTTAAATAAAGCCATGAGATATAGTTTAGAAGGTCAAAGTAAAGGCTGAAAATCTGAGTTTGAGGAAGAACTTTCCTTACTATTAGGGAGTTTAAGCTGTTCTCATTAAAAATCTGCTACTCCCTCAGCCACTGAGGGCAGGCAGGGGTAAAAGTGCTCACCTGAGGCTACACATGCTCCGTAGAGCCAGTCCTCGCACCATTGGGTTGGGGTCGGAGCAGTCTTTGCACAGTGTATTGATAGCCAAGAGCGCCAGATCTGGTTTCAAAGGTGCGTATGTGCCCATATACAGATAAACCAACTTCTTCTGAACAATATCTACAGTAGCACTGGCCTTAACCATTTCCATGAAAACACCAGACATGTCCAAGCCCTGAGTCATGTGCCTGTAAAACATAGAAAGAAAAGAAAGAAGTAAAACACACAATGTGTAAGAGGAATTTTATTTATATATGTTCTGGTTATCTAACTAAATTATGATCTTTCAGAGAGCTATAATTGTGTCTACCTTGTCTATTACAACACACAAAACTTCCTATTATGGGCCTATAACTGTTGCCTTATGTGTTCGACACTTGAATCCTTAGTACACTGTAATGAAATGACACAGAGATGGTACATTCAACTTTAACATTCCAGAGATATGATAAGGGGACAACATCTTTCGAAGGTATAGACTGGAGAGGGAGCTCAATGGTTAATTGGCATTTGGTTACTCTTGCAAAAAAGCTGAGTTCAGTTCCCAGCACCCACATGGTAGCTTGTAACCACCCACAACTACAGTTCCAGGGGATCTGAAGCCTTGTGACACACACAGGCACCAGGCATACACGTTGTACATTTACAAGGCAGGAAAAAAACTGCTCATACACATAAAAGTAAAAAGAAAGTAAAAAGAGAATATCACTGATTTAAAAACTCCAGTGTGAGTACTTGATGCACAGAACACAGACCAAGAAGATCCACATCCACATGCTACTATGGAAGTCAGAAAATACTTCTCACAGAATGCTCTAGCTAAATGATCAGTTGGCTAGGCAAATGGGATGCAGCTAACAATACATGCTATAAGGCGTGGACAAGAACTGAACTTTTGTTTTGTTCCTTGGGTGACATGATACAAAGTTTGGACTTCATTCCACTGGTAGTTTCTAAGTGAAACCACACTACTACACAGAATCAGCTGAGAAGTTTCTTAAAAATACAGTCCCTGGATTCTATCTCATCCTAATGAAATCAGAGTCGATTCCTGGGTCACACTTCTTTAAAAAGCACCCCAAGGGACTTTTGTGTCCTACTAACATTTTTGAGCTATAGCTACAGATTAATTATGTGTTCAAATGTATACAACAGAAAAGTCCTAAATGAAGGGAGGAGACAAGGCCACTTCCTAATAAACTACCACAACAGGCTGTGCTCATGGCAGCCTGAGCCAACACTACAGTCTTAATAACAAAGAGGGTTTTTTTTAAATTTTTCAAACCACCTGACACTAGTGTCGTCAAAGTTGACTATCATGTTTAGTAGGATGCCTGGTGACATTCATGGCACAAACACAGGCAGAAGAGCAGGTCTGACGAGAAGAATGGTGGTAATAATTTGGTCATATCTTTGAAGAACTATCCAGGTGGAAATGCCAAGCAAACAGAGGGATAAATAGGTCTGAATCTTAAATAATAATAATAAATGGAGAACTGTACTAGGTTAAGTCATGGCACCAGGGGTCAGCAGCATAACTGCTGAAGTCTGTGACGTGAAGGAAACCTCTCAGCTGGGTAGGGAGACTGAAGTGACAATCCAGAAATGCAGTCTCAAGGCCAAAAGAGACAACTGCCTTGTTTGCAGGTTCATTTACTTTCTCAGAGTGGGTGCCGGAAGAGGATTAAAAGTAGGGCAAGGTGGGGAAGGTGGGGGGTGGGAATTAGAATTCTAAGGTAGGTGATACCTAATAACTCGCTGGATGACATTCCGGTAGCGCAGCCTATCAGCCTGAATATGAGGGTTACACAGAGCCTTCTTCAGTTCCTTCACCACGTCCTCGGAGCCAAGGTATGGCATCTTCGCCAACAGTCACGGGACCGTTTCCACAGACCCGTGGAGAATCCGTGGACTCCTTCTAGTTCCGATGTGGGAGCCTGAGTAAAGGAAATGTGGACTAAAGGAGAGGTGTCACTTGGCAGGGCGAGCCCGGACCTGGGTCCTTCAGACGCCGACCGGAGCCCCGGAGGCCGTTCGCTCTGCCCTCGGATCTCCTCAACTATCTCTAGGCCCGGTTAGGCATTCGCTACCAAACCAGTGAATGGCAGCTCTATCACAGCCTTGCCCTCCAGCCCCAGCCGCCGAGGCCATCACTCAACGCCCCAGCCAACTTCCTGCGGAAATCCCGCCCCCTCTCCCTGCAACTCGCTGAGCCCTGCCCTAGGCGCGCAGAGCGCCGAGCGCAGGCGGGACCGACCTGAGGGCGCCCTTCCCCCACGCACACACCTCTCGGCGCAGGCGCGCAGCTCGCCGTGCCAGAGCCGCGACCGACCATCGGCAATCGGCTACTTGGGTCTGTCTCCTCGCCGCCGCGCGCACTTTGTCATAGTGTGGGCTCTGGGTTCCCGCGCGCGGGTGTGAGTGATGCTCTCGGGGCTTCTTCCGCGTTGGGCTCTTTCACTTTGGCCGCCTTCTTTTGGCTCACTCTCGACTTCGTCCACTTCTGGGTTGTTTCTCCCTTGTCCTTGCGTCCGCATGTCGTCGGGACGCAATCGTGGAAGCCTCACGCGGGAGTGCGGTTCCTGCGAAGACCCCGCGGGTGGCTTTCCAACCCTGCCACCATGAACGGGGTCGTGATCCCCCAAACGCCCATTGCTGTGGACTTTTGGAGCCTACGCCGTGCTGGTACCGCGCGGCTCTTCTTCTTATCCCACATGCACTCCGACCACACGGTGGGCTTGTCTAGCACTTGGGCACGGCCCCTCTACTGCTCCCCAATCACTGCCCACCTCCTCCACCGTCACCTACAGGTATTGGGGCTGGATTTGGCCTCTGAGACCTCTTCCAGGAATCTGGCGGGGAACTTACGATCTGTCACAGCTTGGAGATCACAGAGTGGGCGCCTTGAAGACTGAATTTTTACATATGTGGGAGTTGATCCCAGAATAAGACTAGCCTCCAGCTAGCTAACTGGTGATTTTTAGCTGTAAATTTAGACAAGAAAATTATTCCTATCATTTCATAGACGCTAGGCCAGTACCTCCCTGATTTTCTTTTAGAATCCACCAGACTGAGGATGTAGCTCTAGCTCATTGCTAGAGCATATGTTAAACATGTGTTAGTACCCTAAGTTAGATCCCCAACACTGACTGCCCATTCCCAGTAATTAATCTCTTGTGCTAGATAAAAGCATATTATCTAACCTCTCCTGTTCTTGTCTGATTCAGTAGACATGGCCGGTATGAACCCTGGCAGCCTGACTGGATTTTCCCCAGACACTTGTCTCCCACCCCTGATGGGATTATGATAGAAGAAAGTTTGAGAATCTATCTAGATTGTTTTCGGATTCTGAGTTTAAATCGATTCAAAGGGTAGGGAGCCAGAAGAGGAAGAACAGATCTTTTGGGAACCCCTATTACAGCTTACATGAGAGTGTTTCAGGAGGCGGTCAGCTTTCCTTGATGGATGTTAGTTCCTGATCTAGGAGAGGACTCTGTGGTTAATAGGGTGACCAACTGTTTCCTCAGGTGTCTAAGCAGTGGATCCAAGCGCTGGAGATTGGTGAGAGCCATGTATTGCCTCTCGACGAAATTGGGCAAGAAACCATGACTGTAACCCTTATAGATGCCAATCACTGTCCTGGTTCTGTCATGTTTCTCTTTGAAGGATACTTTGGAACAATTCTCTACACAGGTGAGCCTCCCCCAAGATGTCCCTCTCTTTCCAGCTGTGTCATTGATTGGCCTTGTAGCTTCATCCCATATAGGCACGGTGACCCTTTCCAACTGATTTCCTACTCTTTGGCCATCTAAACCTTGTTAAGAATATGCAAGTAGGGGCTGGAGAGATGGTTCAGAGGTTAAGAGTACTGACTGCTCTTCCAGAGGTCCTAAGTTCAATTCCCAGCAACCACATGGTGGTTCACAACCATCTGTAATGAGATCCCATGCCCTCTTCTGGTCTGCAGGTATACATGGAGACTGTATACATAATAAATAAATCTTTTTTATTTTTATTTTATTTTATTTTTTGGTTTTTCGAGACAGGGTTTCTCCGTGGCTTTGGAGCCTGTCCTGGAACTAGCTCTGTAGACCAGGCTGGTCTCAAACTCACAGAAATCATCCTGCCTCTGCCTCCCGAGTGCTGGGATTAAAGGCGTGTGCCACCACTGCCCGGCTTAAATCTCTTTTTAAAAATAAAAAAATATGCAAGTAAAAACACAAGAGCAGGCTAAGTGTAGTGGTGGTACACACCTCTAATCCCGACAGCCTCTGCCTCCCAGGTGCTGGGATTAAAGACGTGTGCCACCACCACCCAACTGGAATCTGACTTTTTTTTTCCTTTTTTTTTTCTTATTTTTTTTGGTTTCTTTGTGTAACAGCCCTAGCTATCCCGGAACTAGCTCTCTTTCTTGTAGACCGGGCTGACCTCACAGAGATCCACCTACCTCTGCCTCCTGAGTGCTGGGATTAAAGGCGTGTGCCACCACCACCTGGTTTGGCATTCTTGCATAGGCAAAACCCCAATGTACATAATAAGTAAATCTTAAAAACAAACAAACATAAAAATCCAGTAACTAATGCACACCTGTTGCTAAAGGTGGGAGAGGCTTGTCTTCTATCCTTTGGTCTTTGCCCCCTTCTCCCAGCTCCTATGTTGTGCTTCCAGGTGATTTTCGATATACACCATCCATGCTGAAGGAGCCTGCCCTGATACTGGGGAAACAAATTGATACTTTATATCTAGACAACACCAATTGCAATCCAGCCCTGGTTCTTCCTTCCCGACAAGAAGCTACTCGGCAGATTGTCCAGCTCATTCGGCAGTTCCCGCAACATAACATAAAGATTGGTGAGTGATTCTCTTTTTCTCTTGTTAGTGCTTAGTGAACCTAAGTTCTTTGAAGGTTCTCGTTGTTTTCAAGTCTTTGTGCAGGCCTCACCTTCCTTGTAAAACCTACTGTGACAATCTAATTTAAAATTGAACCTCGCTGGACCGTGGTGGTGCATGCCTTTAATCCCAGCCTGGTCTATAAGAGCTAGTTCCAGGACAGGCTCCAAAGCTACAGAGCAACCCTGTCTCAAAAAAAACAAAAACAACAACAACAAAAATAAATAAATAAATAAAATTGAACCTCCCAGCTGGCTTAGTAGCTCAAACCTTTAATCCCAGCACTCAGGAGGCAGAAGCAGCCTGGTCTACATAGTGAGTTCCAGTGAGAAAGACCCTGTGTAAAAAACAAATAAACATCAATTGAACCTGCCTGCCATCATTCTCAACTTTTCCCCCAGCTCTGGTATTAAATCTAGTGTCTCACATATGTTAGGCAAATACTGTACCATTGAACTCTCTTCTTTAAAATGTTTTTCTTCTTTGTGCTAAGATTATAAGCTAATACAGCCAGTTTGTGTAGTGCTGGCATTGAACCCAAGGGCTTTGTACCTGCTAGGCAAGCACTCTGTGGACTGAACTACATCCTTAGCCCCAAACTTACTCATTTTTATAGTACCCGTCATGTCCCAGTGTGTTCTGTACATATTTAAATATGTTGTTGCTTGTATCCCTGATAATGTACACACACACCAATGTGAACTATAGCTGACCTTTAATCCTAGTACTTGAGAAGCAGAGACAGGCAGATTTCTGAGTTTGAGGCTAGAAGAGTTTGAGGCCGACTGGTCTGCAGAGTGAGTTCCAGGACAGCCAGGACTACACAGAGAAACCCTGTCTTGGCGGGGGAAGAAAGAGAAGAAATTGTAGTGGCATTTCAATTGTATTTAAATAAATAAAGCTACCTAAAGAGCTGAATAAAACAGCCCCACTGGTCAGCCTTACAGATCAGGTAATGGTAACACACACCTTTAATCCCAGTAGTCACACTAGTTGCCATAGAAACCAGGTGGTGCACACCTTTAATCCCAGCCCTAGAGATTTATTATAAGATGGGAGGAGACAGCACTCAGTCACAGTCTCATTCTGACATTCCTGGAGGCAGGATCACCATTTTGGCTGAGATCGAGGTAAGAGCCAGTGGCTGGCTGTTTTGCTTTTTGGATCTTTAGGTTGAACCCCAGTTTCTCTGAGTTTTTATTAATTGTGCTTCAAGAAACTCTTAAGAGGGCTGGAGGGACAGCTCAGTGATTAGGAGCACAGGCTACTCTTTCAGAGGACCCAGTTCAATTCCCAGCACCCACATGGCAGCTCACAACTACCTATAAATACAGTTCCATGGGATCCCATGCCTCATATCACCTCTAAAGGCTTCTGTACACGTGTGGTACACACAGAGACATACACTCAGACTCACATAAATACACATAGAATAAAGTAAATAAATAGGTATTTTTTAAAAAAAAAGAAAAGAAAAGAAACTCAAAAAAGGTAAGAGGAAGTTTTGTGTCAGAGAGGCAGTAGGCAGTGCAACAGATGCATAGTAGATAAGGAGGCTGAAAGGCAAGAGGGTTGGAGTGTACTAGCCATTTTGAATTGATTCTAAACTCAATGAGGAACTGTAGGATGATTCAAGTGAAAGAGGAGCAGTATTCTGCTTGTCTCATAATATATAATCCATAGTTTCCATGTGTAGTCCTTTTAACCGTTACTGCTTCTCCTGCTAGAATGTAGGTTCTACCATGACAAGGTTCTTTATTTCTTGTGGCTATATCCTAAGTGCCTATATAATGAGAAAGAGGTAGTTAATAAATATTTGCTATGTGAGTTAATAAGAAGGTTGGTGTGCTTTAAATAGGTGCAGTGAGAAAACAGCTGTTTGATTGTTCTGGTGACTCCCTAGTAGTACAAAATATTTTGGGGACTCTTTTTTGTTTGTTTGATTTGGTTTTTGTTTGTTTTTGTTTTTTTTTGAGACAAGGTTTCTCTGTAGCTTTGTTGCCTGTCCTGGAACTGGCGTCGAACTCACAGAGATCTGCCTGCCTCTGCCTCCCGAGTGCTGGGATTAAAGGTGTGCACCACCACCGCCTGTCCATTTTGGGGACTCTTAAAGTTGCTTTTTGAGAAATAGTTTATGAAGATCAACTTTTTAGTGTAGAAGGTCCTTCTGTATTTGGGTTGCTTTCATTCGTTAATAAAGAGACTGCCTTGGCCTTTTGATAGGGCAGCCCTTAGGTGGGCCGAGTAGACAGAACAGAATTCTGGGAAGAAGGACAGACAGTCCTGGTAAGCCACAAGTTCGTGGTGATACACAGATTACTAGATATTGGTTAAAGCAAGATGTGAGAGTTAGCCAAGAAGAGGCTAGATATAATGGGCCAGGCAATGTTTTAAATGAATACAGTTTCTGTGTAATTATTTCGGGTGTAAGCTAGTCGGGCAGGATGGAACAAGGGGCCCCGCACCGGGCGTCTGGGAGCCGGATGTCAGGACGGGCCACCACTCCTCTTACTACAACTTTTCTTTAAAAACACACACACACACACACACACAGCTTTTCTAAATAACTTCTTTGGTTACTCCTAAAATTATAGGTCCTCAAAAGAGGAAAATGAGTATCTCTTTTTTGGTTTTTCGAGACAGGGTTTCTCTGTGATGCCCTGGCTGTCCTGGAACTAGCTCTTGTTGACCAGGCTGACCTCAAACTCACAGAGATCTGCCTGCCTCTGCCTCGTGAGTGCTGGGATTAAAGGCGTGCGCCACCACTGCCCTGCCGGAAAATGAATATAACTTAAAGCATATGTCCCAACTCTGAAAGGAGTTTCAAAATGGCCTTAAATAAAAATAATGAAAAAAATTATATGCCTTCCACGGTAACTACCAAACTGATTGAGAAATATTCCCCACCCTCAGGATTACTTAACTATTCATGAAGAAATACTCTGACCATTCTTGAACTATGACATGCAGAATTTTCTCAGAGAAATACAGCTGGTTAGGAGAGTGCCTGTGCTAGAGCTTGAGTAATTTTGCAAGAATATAATTAGTCCTGAAATGTGCCACATATACAGTAGGCGATGGGGATATAAATCTAAATAAAGTGTGGTGTCTGCAGGTAAGGGCTTCCTGTCTATTGAGGAAGAACACAAAGTAGGAAAAATATGTATAGCGAGGAGAATCTTTTTGACAAAGGTAAATTTGGATCATAATCAAGGGTAGTGGATATACAACAAACTTTCTTCTAAGTTCATGGTTTAGTTGTGAGGCTGTAAAGTCTGAGAACAGTGGTTAAATAGCCTCTCCCGTATCTCTTACCACAGCCATTGCTAAACTTCACATCTGCATTTCTTCTGTGTGCATACCTTTGGCCTTCCAGATGGAACTTCCACATTTAATAGCTCTGTCATGTTTTGATTATAGTATTCTGATGATTAGAATTCATACTTTTCTACCTCACACTGCTCAACAGCCCCGCTTCATCTATAGCATGAAGTTCTAACTCTTGGTTTTTTGAGATGGGGTTTCTCTGCAGCTTTCGGAGCCTGTCCTGGAACTAGCTCTTGTAGACCAGGCTGGCCTCGAACTCAGAGATCCGCCTGCCTCTGCCTCCCGAGTGCTGGGATTAAAGGCGTGTGCCACCACCACCCGGCTGAAGTTCTAACTCTTTTTCAGTACTTGGAAGGCCCACTAATAAATGACATTGGTTGGGCTGGAGAGATGGCTCAACCATTAAAGGCTAGGCTCACAACCAAAAATAAATGACATTGGCTTGTCTTTCTAGTGCCATAGCTCACTGATCATCTGTACTTTAGTAACAATGAGGTGGGTCCTCTTCAAATATTTTCCACTATACCCTTTCCTTGCTGGTTAACCCTGATCTATCCTTTAAGATATAGTTCAGTTTCCTTTCAGCCAGAATGATCATCTTCCATTAATTTGCCAAAATGACAAGCACAAAGGAGAAGAGGAAATTTACCTGATGTATAGTCTGAAAGCCTTTTGGAAAACATGGAGGTATTCCTTTGGCTGCATATATGTGCATGTTCAGGCATATGGATATTATTGACATCAGGAGACTGGGTTCTGTTCAAAAAGGAAGTGTTACAATTACTAGCATTACCCAGAATGCTCTTGGCATTGTTGTAAACAAGCAAGTTAAAGATAAGGTTCTTGCCAAGAGGACTTTGAGCATATGGAGCACTGTATGGAGTGAAAGGACATATAGAACAGGTGAAGGAAAATGGTCAGAAAAGTAAAGGCCAAAGAGGAAGGCCCCTGGGTTCAATTGCAGTGCCCACCTGTGCTGCCCAGAGAAGCACTTGTCATGGGAACTCATGGAAAAGAGCCTGTGTTGATCTCTGAATTCTTGGCTTAATAGAGATAGGTAAATAAATAAATCGGCTCTAGATCATACAAGCAAGGTTTTTGTTGTTTTTTTAAAATGGAATGTGTCAAGAATTTATGTCACCCTTGTGCAGAGGCCGTGCTAACCTTCTCTGTATTGTTCCAATTTTAGTATAGTGCTGCCGAAGTGAGCACCAGTGAGTTTTGTTTTATTTTGTATTTAATTAAATGGAGGTGTGCTGTTTTCTCCCCCAAAGAAATACTTAAAATTTCCATCACCTACCAAAAAAAATGGACCTGTCTCAATTGTCATCTGTCACTTTATAGACGCTTTCCTAATTTCATCAACTTCTGTGCCTTTATAACACTGTATGCTTGTGTGTGTTGTTGCCTTTCTTTTCTGCAGGTGGATAAGCTTAAACCTTCTTAATCTGTCTGTTCTCACAGTGCCTAATGCTTTGTAGACACTTTCTCTTGTTGAACTGAAAGAATAAATGGATTTTTGTGTGCTCCATACCCGCATTTGCTAATTTGTTTTTGTTTTTCGAGACAGGGTTTCTCTGTGTAGCACTTCTAGCTATCCTGGTACTCGCTTCGTAGACCAGGCTGACTTTGAACTCAGAGATCTACCTGCCTCTCGAGTGCTGGTATTAAAGGTGTGTGCCACCACCACCCTGCCTGCATCTGCTATATATCCTAAATGCATTTCCTTCTTGATACACTTCCTGGATTACCATATAGATTTTGCATATTTTTGCTAAACTTCTGGTAGATCAGGAGTCTTTAATACCATCATTATCTTCTCTTCCCCCTACCCCTTGAATGTAATTTAGGACTCTATAGCCTAGGAAAAGAATCACTGTTGGAGCAACTCGCCCTCGAGTTTCAGACCTGGGTGGTATTGAATCCTCGACGCCTGGAGTTGGTACAGCTGCTGGGCCTCGCGGATGTGTTCACGGTTGAGGAAAAAGCTGGGCGCATCCATGCTGTAGACCATACGGAGATCTGCCATTCTGCCATGCTTCAGTGGAACCAGACTCACCCTACCATTGCTATTTTTCCCACAAGCCGGCAAACACGGAGCCCTCATCCAGGCATCTACACCATCCCTTACTCAGACCATTCGTCTTACTCCGAGCTGCGGGCTTTCGTTGCAGCTCTGCGGCCCTGCCAGGTGGTGCCCATTGTCCGTCAGCAGCCTTGTGGAGAGTTCTTTGAGGACAGCTTGAGTCCCAGGCTCTCTGTACCCCTGATTCCACACTCAGTGCAGCAGTACATGTGTTCCTCCCCTAGGAAAACAAACGTGCTTTGGCAGTTAGAAAGGAGACTAAAGAGGCCAAGAATCCAGGGTGTTGTGTTTGAATCCCCTGAGGAAAAAGATGATCAGGCGAAAGTTGACAGAGACTCAAAGAAGCGCAAGAAAGAAAACCTCTCTCCCTGGCCTGAGGACCCTGAGCAGCTCTGCCCACATCCTCTGCAGGCCAGGAAGCAGTTGTTCCCAGACTTCTCCAGGAAAGAGTGTGAAGAGCCGGTCCTTCTTTGTGACTCCAAGAAGATGGCGACTTTGGAATTTTCAGTGCAATTACAGCCTGTAGATGAATTTATCTCTGCAGAAACCAGGGAGGAAATTGGCTTAGGGTCCCCCTTGATACCTAGGGTAGGCGGCAGTGGCACACCAGCTCGAGGGAACCAAAGAAGCCTGGTAGGCCACGATGCTCCCCTGTCTCACATTAGCAAAGACTCTCATCCAGCTGCCAAGTCCAAGGGCCTGGCGCTAAAATACCTTCTTACTCCAGTGAATTTCTTTCGAGCAGGCTTCTCTTCTAGGAACTTTGACCAGCAAGTGGAAAAGTACCAGAAGAATACAGTGTAACAATCCTGATGGGTCACTGTGGTACTGAGGACAGTGGATGATGGCCGGTGGCAAAAGTTGGGTGTCTTCCTTTACAGAATCCTGTGGCTCACCCTGGAGTAACTCTTCTGAAGCTTGTTGATGGAGTCCTGGTGCCTATGAAACCCTTAGCTTTATAGCTGATGATTATTATTTATATTAGTTTTATTATATTTAACATTTTTATTATAAAATATCCAGTGTTCATAAGCACATTAAAAGTTCTTAGTCCCATAGCTACTTAATCTGTTCAACTTGGTTTAACCCAGTTTTTCTTAAACTTTTATCAACATGCAGGGGTTTTTTGTTTTTGTTTTTTAGTAGAAAAGGTAGAATCTGAATCAAAAATGAACCAGGTTTGTCCCGTGTGTCATATTCCTCGAGTCCCCTTCATTCTATTCCTAGATAAAAAGTCCTTAGGTTATTTATTTTCAGATTGTAAATCATGGTGCTGGAGAATAAAGTGGTAGCTTGGGCAGCATGTTCTAATTCTGAATGTCACTGACTTGCTGTGACCCCTATCCAGGTAACTTCCTGTCTGTGCCTCAGGGAGGGAACAGGAAACCATGAAGAGGTCTTGAAACTGTTGAGAAAATAACACCTTCCTCTTTCATGAAGGCGGTTAGTAACTGTCACGAGAAATCCACCTGGAACAGAGCCATTTGGGGGTTAGGGATCTGGACCGGAATAAACTTGCCATTAAGGCTTAGACTATGTCCGAGCTACTGGATACTTGGAGACACTACTTTGTTAAAGCTATAAAAGATAAATATGCTGCCACATATTCCTCTGATTGTTCACATAGCTGGGATTCTCCCACACCCCCACCAATCTGAGTTAGGAAGCCAGAGTGCAGAGCTTGTTTGTTTTAGTATCCAGGGGAGAGACCAAGGAGCCCGCTGGCTGGAATGGGTCAGATTGTGCAGTTTACCCTGTCTCACTCGTAACCAACAAAGTGCCAAATCTGTAAGCCAGCCAGCCCATAGCACAGCCCTGAGGAATGTGCTCAGGGAGGGCGCAGGCGAGGAACTGGGCATAGGAGTAAAAGCAGTTTCGGCATGGACCTTGAGCCTTAGCAATGAAGACAACAATCTCTTACCCTTGGGAAGGAGGGGGCAGTTTTGTTACTTTAGGAAGAAGTGAAATTTAGAGAGCAAAGTAAGGCTTTGCTCATGAACATTCTGTACCGTGTTGTTCTTGTCAGTGACCTTCCTATAACCTCTAAGGGCCCCATAGGAGCTGCAGCAGGTGAGGTATGTGGTACAGCAGGAAACCTGGACATTGTCTGGGCTGGAATCCAGGGCACCTGGCAAATCATTTAAATAGAAAAGCCTTGCTCAGCTGTAAAGTGGGAGCTGAGATGCCTATCTCCCATGATTGCTATGTAGATTAGATTATTATTGGTGAAATTCCCTAGCTCTGTCTCTGGGACATGACAGTATGTCAAATACTGTTTTTTGTAGCTAAAGGTATAGCACTGGTAAGATGTGTGTTTAGCAAGCTAAAATCCTGGGTTCTATCCTGAGTGCCATCAATAATAATAATGTAACAAAGACTTGATTCTCTTTAGTCTTCAAAACAATTCTCTGCTAGTTCCAGTACAGGCGCCAAAACTATAGAGAAACCCTGTCTCAAAACAAACAAACAAACAAAAAACCTCTATAAAAATACAAAGTAAGCCAGGTGGTGGTGGTGTATGCCTTTAATCACAGAAGAAACAGATGGATCACTTGAACCACTCCTCCCCCCCAAGAATACAAAATAAACTGTCTTCCATGTGGACTGATTGATGAGTCCTTTTCTGGTCTTCCTGAGGATTTAAATATGTTAAATGTATGCATTTCAGAATTAACATAATTCGCATGTGTGCATGCACACATACACACAATGATAATTTTTTTTAAAATGTAAAGGGTGTTGGAGAGATGGTCTGATGGTTAAGAGCTCTCACTATGCTCCTGAGGACCTGGATTCAGTCCCCAGCACTCACATCAGGTGGGTCATAACCACAGGTGGGTCATAACCCATAACCACTCAGGGTCCTGGGGGGGGGGGAGTCCTGATGCTCTCTGACTTCCATAAACAACTGCACATAAACTCACATAGCCTCACACAATACACAAATAAAAATAGTTTTTAAAAAGACTAAAGGGTCCAGTGAGATGACTCAGTGGATAAAGGCACTTGCCACACAAACTGGTGAACTGGGTTCAACCCCCAGAACCCACATAAAAGTAGAAAAGGAGAATTGAGTCTGTAAAATTATCCTCCAGCTGACTAGCTTGCATGCCTATACACAAATAGTTAAGGGCGGGGTAGGGGACTGAGAATAATACTGTATATGGCTTTAAATGCTGTGTTTTTCTTAATTGGAGTTCAAAATGCCTATTTCAGTAGGGACATGTCATATGGACATATGTTAATAAGCCATTCTCAACATAAATTATTAGAAATTATAACAAATTATTCAACATTTGCATACTTTTTAAAAATCTTTTTAGATCATTTGTTTTATGTGTCGGTGTTTTGTAAATGTTATGTGGATCACATGCATGCCGGGTGCCTGTGGAAGTCAGGCTAGAGTGTTGAATTATTGGAATTGGATTTATGGATGGTTACCATATGGATGCTGGAAACTGGACATTGGGGTCCTCTCCAAGAACAACAAATGTTAACTGCTGAGCCATTTCTCCAGTGCCTTTATACTGTTCTTAATTATGAATATTACAATGAACTTTTCTCTTGGCAGTGCTGGGGATCAAACTCAGGGCATTGAACATGCTAGGCAAATGCTCTGCCAGTAAGCCACATTTCCAGCCCTACAAGGAACATACTTGTGCGTATATCTTGGCATGTTAATTATTATCTTACATGGCGTATATCTTATAGTAAATTATTAAAAAATTGTTTTCTGTTCTTAATATAGATTATGACAAATTGCCCTCTGGGAAAGTCTCCATTATTTCTGCAGAAGATGATAGCAAGGTCATATGAAATCACTAGAAGGACACATTAGCATGTGCCAATTCCTCGTGTGTTGTTGATTAATGTTTAGTAGCAATAGTTTAATAACATTTAGTGCTGCCCTTCTCTGAAAGTTCTTAAGCTCTCCCACAGGTGGCGGGAAGAGATAAAGTTGGTACTACCATCAGGGCCACCGTATTTCTGTTATCTTCTCGCAGCAAGGGGGCCTGCCTGCTTTTGGCACATGCTGTGTCATACATGTTCCTTGAAGTGTTTTTGCGAACGCAGCTGAGAGCAGAAGGAAAGGCTTTGAGGAATTTAGCATTTGGTAGTATGTTTATGCTTTAATAATGAGAAGACCCCATACCATTTTACTGGATAAAAATCTCCGACATCATAGAGATGGGCAGTTGCTTTGATTTTGCAGAACTCTTTCGTGGTAACACTGTGCCATCTGTCTGTAAGTCACCAATTAAAATTACCTTATTTTCAGAATCTAAGCATGACACTCCCCACCCCCAACATATGACAATCTTTCAATTAGGTTGAAAGGTGCCTGGGGGGAAATTCCCTAGAGATTCATTAGTGACTTGGTTCGTGATCAGTGGAGATCTTGTATTTTTCCACAGGCTCAAGTTCCTTTATGGGGCACGGGGAGGGGATCTTCCTGGCAGGCTTTGAGGGACCATCTCTCACTACTGACCCAGATTACCCTTCGTGGTAGGAAATAGAAGACGTGTGAGTTGGCTTTTTGTTTTTTTAGAAAAGAGCCTCTGACCTAGGTTCTCCAAGGCAACTCCCAGAGAGACAGTTCTTTCTGCATTTTAAAAAATGTATCGTATTTTATGTGCATGAGTGTCCTGCCATGTATCATATATGTCAGTGTGCCACATTGGTGCCTGGTGCTTGACCATTGAGCCAACTCTCCAGCATCTCTTTTTGCATTTTTGAAGTGGTTGTTTTGTTTTGTTTCTCTAGTCAGGGTTTCTCAATGTAGCCCTGGCTATCCGGGAACAGACCAGACTGACCTCAAACTCAAAGATACGCCTGCACCCCCGCCTCCCCAGTGCTGGGATTAAAGGTGGATACCACCACAGCTGGTTCTTGAGTAGTTCTTAAGCAGAAGTTCTGTGTGAGGATTTTTGCTTTTACTTTGTCTCCCAAAGAGCCCTAGCAGAAACGTATATCAGGGTTCAGGTGCTTCCCCTTTCTCCTTTGCAGGACATCCCAGCTATGCCTGTCCTGGAGGTGCTTCTCTCCTTTCTCATCAGTTTGTGCTGCCCTCGAGGGATTCACAGAATGGTTCAGTTTCTCCTTTGACCACAGTGCGTTTATTTAATGATGCCCCTCTATCTTAACTATTTGTGTTTAACTTTATTTTCCTTTTTATTTTAAATTATGTTATTTGTCACTACATGAGTATGTGTGCCCACAGAGGCCAGAGGCATTGGAGTCCCTAGAACTGGGGTTATAGGAAGCTGTGGGTTACAGAACATAGGCTCTGGAAATGAACTGGGAAGGGTAGCAAGTGCTCATAATAATTGAGCCATCTCTCCAGCCCCTGTTTTCTCGTCTGCAGCCCACTAGATCACAAGAATATCCCCAAATCTTGACCTTGTTTCTATTTCTAGATAGATAACTTATGAATCACCTTTCAATCATAGAAAATTTCTGCTGGGTTTAGGTTAGTTATTATAACCAGAAGGGCTGTTAGCCAAAGCGTCCAAGGATACATTTGTCCTAGTGGAAAGGATTGGCTTGAAATGGTTAGTTTCAAGTGTTATGGTAAGTTTAACTGGAAAATTCTCAGACAAGGCCAGGAGCCAACAGAAGAACAAGTGGTAGCTCATAGGGCCCAAATCTAGTTACACAGAGCAGAGGAGTCTGGGGCGAGCATTTTAGAATACTGAAGGTAAGTGGGGCTAGGTGATCTGTTTGGTCTGACTCTAGGTCCTACGCCATCTTTCTAAATCATTAGCTTTGAGTCAGTTCTGGCTTGCTTTTCAACTCCTACATAAGAAGGTAAAACCACTCACTGGAAAAGAACACAGGAGTTTCACCACAAATTTTAGCCTGTGGTATCTTCAAAGCTGCTTTTCATTCCCATGTGTCCTCGATCCCTATTCCATGTGCCTCAGTGGTTATTCCAAACCTTTATGATTCAAAAGCCCTAGGAAGAAATCTAGAGTACCAAGCCATGACACCCTGAAGCAATACCCTTGAAACAGAAATAAGTCTGATTGCTCACGCTCATCCCAAGGATGTCAGAATTGAATACTTCTGTACTTTGCAGCTCAATTTAAACCCCAGGCACTCAGGAGTTCAGTCTTTAAGGTCTTTTCCTCACCTATTCCTTCCTTCACCAGGCTCTCAGGTCTACGTCTGTGATAAGCAAATTCCTGTCTTCAGTGTCTTACAATCTCCGTTACCTCCCATTGCTAAATTGAAGACAGGTTGGCCTCTGAGCACAGTGCTTTCTGGCAAGCCTCTCTAAGACAAGCTACTTAGCCAGACGTGATGGAACATTCCTATAATTCCAGCACATAGGAGGTGGAAGCGATGTGATCAAGAGTTCAAGGTCATACTCTGCCACACACTAGGTTTAAGGCCAGCCTGACCTACGTGTAGAAGCCACTTTTCTCTCCCCAGTGCTTAAAGTATGGAAGTGAGGTTGAGGTCCTCCTTGCTCCTCTTCTGCTTCCTGTTACCCTATTTCTGCCTGTAGTAATGGCTGCCATCTGGCTAGACCATCCTTGCCTCTCCTAGTTTAAGACCCGAGTCACTGACTCAGAACTTCTCCTTCATAACTCTGTCACCTTGTTAGATGATGTCAGTGCTGCAGATGCCCAGGTTCCTTGACTTCTCTAAAGCTTTAATCTCTCTTTGCCACCCTGTCATTACCAGAAATTGTGCTACACCTGGAATTTCAACTTGAAATTATTCTTTCTCCCAGTTGACTTTGCTCAAGTACCTGCATGGCCAATGTTTTGCTTTCATAATTCTGTAAGCTTCAATTCCTGCCTTTACTTGACTGTATCCCATGATCCATCAGGATAATACCACTTCTTTAGTCTCTCTTATGAAAACAGTCTTGCTTTGAAAAACCCCACATCTGGATAAATCATACTATCTATTCTGCCTTCACTGGAGCAGCTGTATGTTTTTTGGAGAAATGACTCATCCAGGCTATTTTCATTTTATTTTAAAGCAAGATCTTGGAAAATGACTTAGTCAGGAAAGTACCTGACATGAGAACTTGAAGACCTGAGTTCAGAACTCCAGCACCCAAGCCGTGTAAAATGTGAAAACATGTGCCTGTAATCCCATTGCTGGAGAGGTGAAGCAGGCATATCCCTAAGGCTTGCTGGCCGCCCAGTCTCCAGATCCAGTGGAAACCCTGTCTCAAAAATAAGATGGCAGCCGGGCGGTGGTGGCGCACGCCTTTAATCCCAGCACTCGGGAGGCAGAGGCAGGTGGATCTCTGTGAGTTCGAGGCCAGCATGGTCTACAGAGCTAGTTCCAGGGCAGGCTCCAAAACTACAGAGGAAACCCTGTCTCAAAAAAAAAAAAAAAAGATGGCAAGAAATTGAGAAAAACACCTGACATCAACCTCTGTCCTCCACATCTGTGTATACACAGGGATGGACACGGACACACACACACACACACACACAATCTTGCCATGAAGCTCGGGCTGGCCCTGAACTTGCTGTCCTCTTGTCTCAGGCTACTGAGTGGGGACATTACAAGTGGGCACCAACATAGCTAGTTTGGGTATTTTGCCTTCCCATATGTCTATGCCCCAAATATATACCTGGTGCCCTTAGAGGCCAGAAGAAGGTTTGGATCTCCTGGAACTGGAATATCGTGGTTTTGAGCCACTATGTGGATGCTGGAAATCAAACCTGAGTCCTCTGGAAGATCAGCCAGTGCTCTAAACTACTGAGCCATCACTCTATCCTTCTGTTTCTGTCTTGATAAAGGATCTCACCATGCAATTTAAGCTTGTCTCAAACTCATGATCTTCCTTCCTAAGCCCCTTGAGTGCTGGGATTATAGGCATACTACCATGGCCAGTTAATGTCATGATCTCATACATTAAAATGGCCTTTCACACTGCTGACAAATCCCATTATGTTTCTCTAATGGGGTCCATTTCTTAATCTTTCACTTTAAAAGAATTTTTTTTTTTAAATTTTAGGCCAAGCATGGTGTTGTATGAATTTAACCCAGTGCTCAGGAGGCAGAGACAGGAGTATCTCTGTGCATTTGAAGCCAGCCAGACTATATAGTGATACCCTGTCTCAAAAAAGTAAAAAAAAAAAAAAAAAAAATAAGTGTTTTGTCTGCGTGTGTGTATGTGTATCACATATGTACTTGGTGCCTGATGGGAGGCAGTAGAGAGCATTGGATCCCCTGGAACTGGAATTTCAGATGATTGTGAGCTGCCATGTGGGTTTGGGAACTGACCCTGTGTCCTCTGTAAGAGCAACAAGTGTTCTTAACCATTGAGCCATCTTTCTATTCCCAGAGTTCATTAACTGTTGTTGCTGGTGTTTTGTTTTGTCTTATTTTGTTTTGCTTTGATCTGGTTTGGTTTTGTGTAAACGGGGGTTTCTCTCCCACCCACCAGTTCCTGAATAGCCATTCAGAGGCTTATGCCGGGCGGTGGTGGCGCACGCCTCTAATCCCAGCACTCGGTAGGCGGAGACAGGCGGATCTCTGTGAGTTCGAGGCCAGCCTGGTCTACAAGAGCTAGTTCCAGGACAGGCTCCAAAGCCACAGAGAAACCCTGTCTCGAAAAACCAAAAAAATAAATAAATAAATAAAACCCAGAGGCTTAATATTAAGTATAAATGCTTGGCTGATGGCTCAGACTTACTACTAGTTAGCTCATATATTTAAATGAATCTGTTTCAATTAATCTATGTATTGCCATTTGTCTGTGGTGTTACCTCATTTTCTACATGTCTTGCTTCCTTGGTGGGTAGCTGGCTGGTAGATCCCAGACTCTGCCCTTCTTCTCCTGTATCTCTGCTTGGATTTCCCACCTGGCTCTATCCTGCCTTGCCATAGGCCAAAGCAGCTTTATCAACCAGTGAAAGCAACACATAGTCACAGCATACAGAAAGACATTCCACAGCATTTCCCCTTTTCTATCTAATCAAAATGGAAAATTTTAACTTAATAAAATTACATATTCCCAAAGAAACAGAAGAAAAAAAATTACATATGCCAAGCGATGGTAGCACATACCTTTAATCCCTGTACTTGGGAGGCAGAGGCAGGTGGTATCTGTGAGTTCGAGGCTAGCCTGGTCTATAAGAGCTAGTTTCAGGACAGGCTCCAAAGCCACAGAGAAACCCTGTCTTTAAAAAAAAAAAAATAAAATTACATATACCAAACAGTTATCAGCCAGGCGGCGGTGGTGAACACCTTTAATCCCAGCACTCGGGAGGCAGAGTTTGAGACCAGCCTGGTCTACAAGAGCTAGTTCCAGGTCAGGCTCCAAAGCTACAAAGAAACCCTGTCTTGAAAAGCAAAAAAACAAAACAACAACAACAAAAAATAGTGATCAAGCAACAATTACAGTTATAATATTTAGTCTGTTTGTATTTGGCAAAATTAAAGAATATACTCTATCAATTCTCCTGTCTTTATGAGTCTAATGTTTCATATTTAACTTATCTTTTATCATAACTTATCTTTTATCATAATTATCTAGTCTTCAACTCCATCAGAGACCCCCAAAAGATATAATATTACCTGAGTATAAAGGAAATGCAAGCAAGCAACTTCCAAAACTCTAGAATTGACAGAGACATCTTGCTGCCTGGAAAGTCACCCGAAGTTCTTCTGTAACACTGGGGCATCCATCTTCAGCCTACAGGCCTATAGTATCTGGCAGACTTTTCAGTGAAGCAGGAAATTTGAAGGAGTGTCCCGCCTATTTTGATAAAGTTCATCAGTTTCTTCTCTCTGTGTCTTGCAGAATGTCTGGCAGTTTCTTTTGTGTAACAGGAACCCTGAAGGACCATCCTGCCTTGTTTTTACAAAGTTTAACAGTCACTTTTCTGTGGGTCCTCCATGTCCAGTTTATACAGCATTCTGTCAAGCAGTCCAGGAAAGAGCAGTTTCTTGCCCAGATGGCTAGCTTTGCCACATTGAAAGCAAACTCCATAACAAGTTTCTTCAATGCCCATCATCCTCTTTGAAGTAATTGGTGCTGCCAGGAGCAGATGCATCTCACGTATAGAAAAGTCTAAGTTATTAAAACATTTTAAATGCCATATTCTGTAGGTCTTTGAAGTGTTTGAAGATTATCTAACTGAAATATACCTCTGTATTACCTTGAAAACCTAACTAACATGACTGTATGTTTGATAGATATGGGTAACTATTAGCCTGTATTTCTTTATTATCCTGAATAGCTTTTAAGGACTAAAACTTCATATTGTATAATTAAGCAAATTGTATAGGTATGAGCTATATAGGTAATACTTTAAGCAAAAGTAGAAACATATGCAGTATAAGGACAATATCCTGCTTCACAGAAAAGTCTGTCATATTCTAGGCTTCTGTGGTTAACTAGGGGCTAGCTCCACCTTCTAATAAGGCAAGCTTTATTTGTCAGAACACACACACACACAAAATCATAACAGTTTTGTTTTAGCTGGGTCTCACTGTGTAACCCTTGTTAACCTCAAACTTGTTATGTAAACTAAGCTGGCTGCCATTTCACAGAGATCATCCACCTCTGTGTCCTGAGTGCCAACGTTAGTTTGTGCATGTCATCAGGCCAGAATTTAGTCCTTTCTCTTTTCTTTCCCTTTCCACTCACACTGCCAGAAAATCTTGTGACCTCTGCCTGCAGACAATCCTAAATCTTACTGCTTTCCACCTTCTTACCTCCCCACTACCTTTGTCCAGGAAACCTTTGTGTCTTCTCTGAGCCACTGCAGTAGCCTCCTAAGCATTCCTCTTGCTCCTCCTTGCTCCTCTCTGCTCCACAAACATACAATCCTGTCCCTGCAGCAAGTATCACTTACATCAGATCACACTAGTTCTCTGTTTAAATCCTCCAAAGGTGTTTTTACTCAGAGTAAAAGTCACAGTTCCTTGAGTGTTCTGCATGGCCCATGTGATTTGCCACCTTCATCTACTAACTTTGCAGTTACTCCAGTGTGGGAAGCAGCCTTCATGTCACCTGTTCTCCTTCTAGAGTGTTCCTTTCAGACAGACACTCATATGGCTCCCTCATCTCCCTCAAGTTGTTGCCCAGCAAGGTTTTACTTATTTCTGTTATAATTTAGATATGACACCTCCATTTCAAGTCATGTTTCAAAGGCTTGGTTTCCACCTTGGTGGTTGGATCATGAGGGTGCCTTTATCTATTGATGAGTTTGTAGCTGAATGGGCTATTAGGAAATAAAGTCTACATGGAGGAAGTGAGCCACTGAGTATATGTCTATGAAGGATATATCTTGTCTCTGACCCTTCCTCTTTGTCTCTCTACTTTATGCCTCCCATGAGGCAAGCAGCTTTCCTCTGCCATGGGCTCTGCCACAATGTTCTGTCTCAACATAAGCCCATGGTGACCAGTCAAGACACCACAGACTGAGACCTCTGAAACTATAGCCCAAACTATATCTTTCCCCCTTTTAGATACTTTATGTCAGGTAGTTTGTCCTGTCAATGGAAGACTGACTAACATAGCTACCTTATTTAAAATCGTAACCATCTGTCTGTGTTCCCTATCCCCTCTTTTTGTCCCTCCCATTTACACTTTTGAAATATTCTGTAGTTGTTTTTTATGTACATTATTCTACTAGAATGTAAACACTAATATGTTTCATTTGGTTGACTTGAGTTTGTTTTGCTCACTGATGCAATCTGAGTTTGTAGACAGTATAACAGGTTCTTAATAAACATTTTTTTTTTTCAAGACAGGGTTTCTCTGTAGCTTTGGAGCCTGTCCTGGAACTAGCTCTTGTAGACCAGCTGGCCTTGAACTCACAAAGATCTGCCTGCCTCTGCCTCCCGAGTGCTGGGATTAAAGGCGTGCGCCACCACCGCCCAGCTTAATAAACATTTTTAATTAATCTGGATGAATAGGTGATTGAATGTTGTCTTAGTTTGCATTTTGTTGTTGTTATAAAACACTGACCAAAAACAACCTGGGTGGGGGAAGGGTTGGTTTTAGCTTATAGTCTATATATTGTCCATCATTGAGGGAAGCCAAGATAGCAGCTTCAAGAAGAAACTAGAGAGGAATTCTGCTTGCTGGCTTGTTTCCCCTGGCTTGTTCAGCTATCCTTCTTAAATAGCCCACCCGCCCAGGTATGCCACTGCTCACAGTGGGCTGAGCCCTCCTATATTAGTCAGTAATCAAGAAAATGCCCCAAAGATATGCTTGAAAGCCAATCCAATAGAGGCAGTTCATAAATTTAGGTTCTCCGTTCCCAGGTATCTCAAGTTAATGACTAAGATTAGCCTTCACAAACATCTTTTAGACGGTCCTTCCTCAACAAATACCATTCCTTTTAAACAGGAAATAAAGCAGAGTTCTTGGCTCTCAAGAAACTAACAATGGCTGGGTGGGTAAGGTAGCACATGCACACCTTTAATCCCCACCATCTGAGGCAGAGGCAGACCTCTGAGTTTGAGCCCAACCTGTTCTACAGAGCAAGTTCCGGGACAACCAAGACTACAGAGAAACACTGTCTTGAAAAACAAAGGAGAGAGGGGGTGGGGAAGGAAGTGGAGAGAAAAGGGGAGATAAACTCAGAGAGGGAGGCAGGAGATCTCAGAGGTGGCTTATAGGTTAAAGCCAGAAGTTTGGACTTTTCTAAATGCCATAAGCAATAGGATGCTTTAAAGTAGAGCGCTATGATCTGAGTTACATTTTTTTTTTAATAGCAATAGATGGAGAGGAGAGAAGAAAGAAGGCAGGATACCAAGTCTGAAAACTTGCAGTAGTGAGAGATGATAGTGAGCTCTACTGGGGTTTAGGAAGAAGCTTGACCACAGGTCTGAAGTGAATCTGTTAGAGTCTCCTCTTTAACAGAAGCAGCTTCTAGGGCATACCTTTTCTTTCACAAAGGAAAAGTACACACAAAACTCTATCCATTGTTTTTTCACTGAAAAATCCTAGTCTTAGGCAGGTATAATCCATCTATCCATTCTCTTCTGTACCCTGGCTGGCTTCTAACTCAGGATCCTCCTGCCTGAGTACCACCTCTTGCAATACCGCATCCAGCTAGAGTGAGCCAATTTATAAGTAATGGATATTTTATAGATTAACACTATTTCTTATAATAGACATCTTTCATACCTTTATTTATTTATTTATTTATTTATTTATTATGTATACAGTATTCTATCTGTGTGTATCCCTGCAGGCCAGAAGAGGGCACCAGATCTCATTACAGATGGTTGTGAGCCACCATGTGGTTGCTGGGAATTGAACTCAGGACCTTTGGAAGAGCAGGCAATGCTCTTAACCGCTGAGCCATCTCTCCAGCCCCTCTTTCATACCTTTTAAAAACATACAAAAGCATGTTTTACTGTCTTGGAAGTCACCATAGGCTTGGGATCAGAGGTCATATTTCCTGAGAGACTAGGATTCCTTTAAGAAATTTGTTTTGCATTGTGTATGAGCATGCTGTGGCAAGCTTGTGGACAGACATTGTCAGAGGATAATTTGTGGCAATCAGGTCTCTCCTTCTGCTATGTAGGTCCTAGAGACCACTTAAGTCATCAGATTTGACAGCAAGTGTTCTTACACACCCAGTCATCTTACACTCTAGTCCAGCTAGCTTCAAACTTTCAACAATCCTCCTGCCTCAGTCTGCTGAGTCCTGGGAGCAGCATGAGTCATTATACCTGCCTAAGACTAGGACTTTTCAGTGAAAAAAACAATTGATTAGAGAGCACTTGATATTTGAAAGTTATTTGAATGACCATGAAAATTTAATAGTATGAATATTGAAAAATGCAACTCTTTAATTTTTTTATTTTATATATGTTGGTGTTTTGCCTGCATGTATGTCTGGCTGAGGGTATTGGGTCTCCTGGAACTGGAGTTACAAACAGCTATGAGCCACTATGTGGGTGCTGGGAATTGAACTTGGGTCCTCTGGTAGAGTAGACAGTGCTCTTAACCACTGAACCATCTTTCCAGCCCTGCCCCCAAGTATGCAACTTTCGATCTTTGAGTATCTGCATCTAAGCAGAGAGATCTGTAAGCTATAGTAAGATTGAGGTGCTCTTGTGTGCTCCCTTTGTTCTAGTAACTTGGCTGGCTGTTGTGGGGAGATTGCCTGAACCCAAGAGTTCTAGGCCAGCCTGGGTAACATAGGGATATCCCATCTCTTAAAACA
>PVIU01014375.1:0-52229 GCA_004026605.1 Ondatra zibethicus
ATTCTTATTTATCAGATAGTTTAACAAGGTCCACTAAAGATTAAAATAGCAATCAAACATGAATATTTTCCTTATAAAAATTACAGCTTGAGAAAGAACATACATTGTATTTAAAAATAATGATACATATAAGAAAATGATTTTAAAAATATGAGAAATGCAGATAGGAGACCAACATCACCTTCCAAAGTAGGGTTAATTGCTGTTGTTGGGAATTTCCTATCATGTACTTTGAGCATATTCCCAGTGCCTCGTCTCTTTACCATTCTCGCTGCCCTCCCACCCCTACCCATCTAATTTGGAGATGACTACTCCACTTTCTTTTCTTCTGCTTTCCCCATCATGTCCAGTTTGTGTGGCCCAGCTTGTCCTAGGACTGAAGCCCTGCCTCCAATATGGTCAACCTGTCTGGTGTCACACCATTAAGGATAAGTGATTCGCCTTCTTGCAGTGGTTTTCAAATGGAAGTAGCTTCTCAGCTGGTGGTGGGATTTTGTATCTACCTTCCTCCATGCTGTGACTTTGTCTGGCTAAATCTCATGTGGGCCTTGTGTATTCTGCGCAACTGCTATGAAATCATGTGTGCATCTTCCTTGCATCTGGAAAGTATTGTTTCCTTGATATTGGCAACTACCTCTGGCTCTTACAGTCTTAGTGCCCCTCCTTCTGAGAAGACCCCTGAGCCTTGTGGGGAGAGGTGTGATACCAATATACAATTTGGTGGTGAGCACAGGGAATTTCTTCTAAGTCTGAATTTAAACTTTAAGGTGAAGCGGTAAAGAAGGAAATCTAAGCAGAGACGATTGAAGATTGAAAAGAAATAGCTGTATAGTATATTTACATACTATATAGAAAATTATAATTGAGCTAAATATTGTAGTATAGTATTTTCTAGGCTCAGGGTTTGATTCTTAGTGCATGCATGTGTGTGCACACAAGCATTTGCACAGGTGCATGTGCACACGCGCGCGCGCGTGCGCGCGCACACACACACACACACACACACACTGTGCCTGACAGTCACCTCTTGGCACACTTATAGTTGGGGCACTAAGGAACTCTCTTTGACCCCCCCATTTTCTGTCTGATTATGCATCCCGACATAGAAGTCCCATGTCCTCTGGCATTTCCTATATTCCAGGTCATTGTTTGTTCCAGCCAGTGATTCTTGGTGGCTCCTGAATGGATTCACATGGTAAGGGACTTCAGAGAAACCAACCAGTAACTAAAGGACTGTAAGTTTTGCTATTACCCTCAGCTCCAGAAAGAAGCAGGGGTGGGGGCAGAGAGCAGTGGTGTAACTAGTCATGCATGAGGTGATGAGCTGCCACCAAATGAACCCAATTTCTAGACGTGGTGGATTGCAGGATAGCTGGGAGGTGGTGTAGCTGGAGAAGGCCTGGGAACCTCTCATCCCTTCCTCCGTATTGCTCCCTCTCCTCATAACATCGTTTGTAATATGCCAACAAGTTTAACTTTTGTCCTGAGTTCTGTGAGCGTCTTTCAAAGTCGTCAAACACAAGGAGGAGGCTGTGGAATGCCTCATTAACAGCTGGCTATTCAGAAGTATAGGTTTAGCTTGCTGCTTTTGATTGACAACCAGTGTGTGTGTAGCCTGTGAACTTAAACCCTCTATCTATTGAGTCTCACACTATTTGCAGGTTGGTGGTGTGAATATAGAATTGAATTATGTGGCCAGAGAACTGGTCAGTGTGAGTAAAGCTCCAGGCATGTTTTGATGACCCAAGGTGAAGTACTCGGAATTGAGTGGGAATAGGGAAGAAAAGCAGCTAGACTGTCCTGTTATATAGAACGGCAGGAGGAAAAAGTCGGAGAGGGTGCATCCTTCAGGGTCCAGTGCTTTTAGATAGAACAATTAGAGAAAGTTCAATGCTATGGCTTAGTAAGTGGAGCTGAGGGAAACCATCAAAAGATGATGCAGTACCTTAGGGAAAAAGACAATGAGGAGTCAAAGTCACCTCTCAGCTAAATGGGCGAGGTGAGTGAGCAACGAGTGGACATTAGCTCTATAGGGAGGAGCTTAAGGGTGAGGACTCCCTCAGAAGGCTAGATGTTCCCATGGGGTTGCCAATGACCATGACTTTGTCTAGAATCCGCACTTAGATACTATTCCTATGTGTATACTGCAAGCAGGTGATACCATCAGTTCCATCTAGGGGCAAATGAGGACTTCTGAATTATGCCTTGGGTCTCTGTCTAGAATCGAATTCTTTGTGGGGTCCTGGAGACAATTCAGGTAGTGGTGATAGGAGATAGTGGTTCTGTATTGGATTATAAAAAAGTCCCGTGAATAAGATTGGGAACATTTGACTCATGAATATTTGACCCTCTGAGAAGGACGGGATGAAGGACAGCAGCTTGCCCTGAAAATAAAAAATAAAAAGGTACAAGCTGCACATTCGTTCTCAGACTGTGGATCTGTCTGTTTAAAGTCCCCAACTCTTATCATGGGGTCCTGCTTCATGCCTTCCAGTGCCCTACCTTGCAGAAGACACCTGGTGAATTTTGACGTTGGATTGCCACTGTGTCTTTGCTCGGCCGCACCTTCCCAGAGCTAGAGGGGTGAGCGCCTCCTTCAAAGATTCCATGGATCCTACACATTTCCCAGCTGCATACTGAGCCCAAAGTTGGAGGAGTTCAGTGGCTCTTCTTCCTGGTAAAGTCTCCGGCTGTCAAAAGCAGTGCCATATGATCTTCTAGCCTGAGGATCACTGTTGTCATCTCAGTCCCCAAACAGCTTGATCTCCACCTGTGCAGTGTCACTGTCATTGTTACTATGAGTAATCTTCATGCCATTGGAAGTCATTTTCCCCTTGGCTCATTTTCTCTCTTTGAAAGTTCGCTAGGACTCTTCAAATCCGGATTGCACCCGGAAGCAGCACTGAGGACCAGTTTCTTACAGTGACTCCTAGCCCCTGCTCCTCTACCAGCCATGGCACCAAGACTGGGTGAGAATGGTGGAAATTATTCAGTCTGTGCAAACGAGTATTATTTAATAATTATCTACCAAAGTGTCCTTAGAGCCCTACCTGCAGTTTAGTCTTCTGTTCTTCATAGAGAAGAGAGAGGGCACATTTGGAACTGCTATACACTTATGCAAAGGGGAATTTTCAGCCCAACTGGGAAATCCATTCTGAGCAGAGGAAGTCAGGAGGGGAACAGTTCAAGCTAAGTCTGGAAAAGCAATTTGAGACCAGCACTGAAAATCTTTTAAATGCCAAGAACTTGAGTCCTGACTACCAGCTTCAGCAGGGGATGGACGTTCATAGTTCCTTTTCTGTTGCTACCACAAACTACTGGCCGCTGGGAAGTTTGACTGCATGGACTCTACTTGGCTCATGGTTTTGGAGGCTGGGCTTTATGAGAGCTTTTGGCCAGAGCCGTCTTGTTGTGCTGTAATGTGTGTTACTCTTCCTATCCTTATAAAGAAAGCAATGCCCTAGAGCCCCTTCTGTGACCTCACGTATGACTGATCACCTCCCCAAGGCCTGCTCTACGAACACCATTAGCCATAGGACTTTGGAGATTAGGTTTCCAACACTGGAACTTTAGGGGACGACACATTCAATCCCTTGCGTGCATGATGAAAGCTTTGAAGTGACGGTATCAAAGGTGTGGCTTTGAACAATCAGTATGGCATTTCTGTGGCTGCGGGATGCAATGGAGTGTTAGATCTGGCAGAGTCCATTGCTGGAATCATGATTTGTAGGATCTCGTGGGCAGCTGATACTTTAGAGGAAAGATCCTAGGAAACTAACTCAGAGAAGAATTGACCAGCCTTAGAGGTGGATTGGCTATAACTAGCAATGAGGGGAAAGAGTCCTGGCAGCTCTGCTACATTCTCCATAAGAAGGGGGTGGGGTGGGAGTTTATGTGCCCTGCACAGTGTGCAGCCGAGATGGCTGTTAGAACTCTCATTAGGAAGAGAACTGAAGTCTTTACTAGACCAAGTTAATATAGTTTGATGTGAAATTCCTACCAGGCTAATTTGATTTTCCTATCACATTATTAAGATATTAAAGAAAACGATTAATAATAGAAAATCCTATAATACGAAAGAAATCTCAGCTTAGAGGAAACATTCAAGCAATGATATTAATCCCTTGATATGGAGATGACATCTTTTCTAGAATCGAGTGCACACATTCAAACATGGGCTATTAATATTTGACATGCCAATTGCAAGGCTCGAAGCCTGCACTCCAAGTGTGCTGGGAAGACGAGACATCCTAGACGATTTTCCAGTTTAGGAGGGCCATATGTTCACTGACATTTACTGGGTCTCCGGCAAGGTCTTTTAGTTTTAAAAGTTAATGGGCCTTTGAGAGCAAACCTTCCTTCTTTTTCTACACTGTTGATGTTGAAAAATAACAGTAGCAACAAGATGAGAGGCATTTAGACCTTGTTGACGCTTCCCATGCTGGGCACTGTGTTAGGTACTTTCTCACGACTCTCCCCCCTCCCCTTCTTAATGCAGGTGCTATTAGCAGTCCGATTTTATACATCACAAGAGTGGAGATGCATAGAAGATCATCAGTTACCCAAGGTCACAAGCATAGCAACTGGGACGTGTGATCAAGAACCTCAGGAAGGAGGAACTGTGGTTAGAATGTACAGGAAAAAAAAACCCTCAGTGCTGGCACTTTACTCTAAGTTCTTCTGGTGGCTGCCTACTCTTGGGGATTCCTTTGAGGTCTAGATTCAAAGCTTGACACACTGGTGACTAGTGGGGATTGGCTACCAAAAACTGTGACCCTGGCCCTGGGTAGAGGGAGGTAGCCCAGTTGCCCATGGTTGTTACAGGGAGAAATACCCCAGAGGTGCCTACTCCTGTTCTGGGTCCTTTTGTTTCTCTCCCTGGCCAAACCCTACTCCATGCTGGTGATGAAGAGGCAACTGGCCGAAGTCTGACAGGGTGACTGATGACAGGGCAGCATCTCAGACTGCACCTGGGCCTTCTAGAGGGGTAGATCGTGGGATTCCTTTTCTGCAGACTTTGCTTTGTATGCTTGGAAGCCACAGAATCCCAGATAGGAAGACTGGCGCTTTTGCCAGTTCTTGCAAAAATCTATTTGCCCAAAAATACTAATATACAAGATGAAAATAAACTTCTTGCTAGATAAGTCTGTTCTCCTAAATGCCTGCTTTGACTTTCCTCAGCCAGAGGCTCCGTGGTAGTTGTCCTCCCTGTGCGCTCCTTCCTCCCTGCCTTAGCATCTGCTTCTTCTTCTATTCTTTGCAACCCTCTTTTCTCCAAGCTTGGCAATACTAATGACAAGTATTAATAGCTCAGCAGATCCAAGGTCCATCTGTGGGCAAGACCTACTCTCTTGAGATTGTGATTTCCTGCCACTTGTGTGTGTAGCATAAGAATAACATAATAACATAAGAATTTTCTATTTGTTATTACGACTTGTGTACACCAAAGCTCAGAGACATCTTAGCAGTAGGCATGATTTACTGGATGTAGAAACACTCAGAGTTTCCAGATACCTCCCCAGTCTTGGAGAAGCAGCAGAGAATTCCATAGTACAGAATTTACAGAACGGATACAGGTTCAAGTCCTTACTCAACCACTTACTAGTTTCTGTCACATGGGCTATATCAACTCAAGCAGGCCACAATGCATGTTCCATTTAGTACCTAGAGATAATTCTCTACCAGTCTCCTGTGGCTCTACACATTTTGCAGATATGGATTAATTTTTCTTTTCCCTGATATCTGTCAAAAAATGTTGAGTAGAAACACATCTCTGAAAAAAAATGTATGTTTCTTAACAGCACTGTAATAATGACAATGTTTCACTTCAGAGAAAGGGCAAAGGCAGCTATGTGTAATGCCCATTCTTAAAAACCTGGATTCTTTATATTCAAGGTTTCTCTTTTGTGACTTAACTTATTGTCTATTCAAGAACTTTCTTGAAGAACATATAGGATGAAATGTTATCTCTCTGGTCAGGAATAACCCATGAGTGATTATCCAAACCATTTCATCATTGAACAAGAGGTTTCATTTCTTCTGCCCAAAGGTCAATCTTTCCAGTTTACTCTTTTTTTTTGTTGCTGTTGTTGATGCGTTCTTACTATGTAGCCTAGGCTGCCCCAGCCTCCACCTACTGGGATTATAGGTGTGCACCACCTTACCTGGGAATTTCTTTTTTCTTGTTCCTAGCATTGAGGAGAGTTGGGAGAACTTGTAGTGGAGAAAGAACTAGACCTGGTAATCAGCATCACAGACCGTGGTACTTAACTGGCAGTGTGACCTTGGAGAAGTCACAATCAGCATGGGAAACTTTGGTTTCTTTATCATGCGTCATGCATGACAGGATAGTAGCACATGCCTTGTCTGACTCAATGTCTCTGGAACAATCAAATGCAGTCATCCATGTGCAAAGGCCTTGAATAGTAACAAATAAAAGTGCTTTATTAGAGCAAAAACCGGTAGTCTTCTTAACACTGCAAGGTAGCAAGCTCTTTCTGGTGCGATTTAGAGAAGGATCACACTGGCCGCCTCGTGGGCTCTAATGAGGAGTTCTCATTATTGCCGTTTGGTTTGCTCCTCATTAAATTTAACAATAATGTCCAATTAATTCCATGTCCATTAAAATTTTGAAATAATGATTTCAAAGTATAAATATAAGTGGATTGCACAAGATACTTTAAAATCGAACAGATGAGGATTTTTGTGATTTAATTGCTTAGAGCTCCTAATGAGGAAAGATCATGAGAATATGTCAGACTAAAAGAGTGAAGTGTCACCAAGCTCAAAGGGATGCACAGTGCTTAGAAGCCCAAAATGTCCACATTTGCGTGAAGTGTGGCATGTGGCATTGATCAAGCCATGTTAAACAGAGATCAGAGAGGAGGAAGATTCTTGTGTGTGTATGTATGGGTATTCAAGTACATGTATGTACATCTATGTAGTTAAGGCCTTAACTAAATCCGATGTTTGTT
Source organism: Ondatra zibethicus (assembly GCA_004026605.1). Lineage (NCBI taxonomy): Eukaryota > Metazoa > Chordata > Mammalia > Rodentia > Cricetidae > Ondatra > Ondatra zibethicus. Next base: position 6,975 of record PVIU01014375.1, read on the forward strand.
TTTTTCAGCTAGCATGGCTGGCCTGCAAGCTCTTAGCATCCTCTTGTCTCTGCCTCCCAGTGCTGAGTTTACAGATGTGTATGCCTGTACCTGGGTTTTTAAGTGAATTCTAGGACTAAATTCAGGTTCTTGTACTCAGTAGTATTTTATTGACTGAGTCATCTCCCCAGCCCTGTGGTATGTTTTGAAGTCTCAAATTCACCATGCAAAGATTGGTTCCACACACTGAGTGTAGCTGATTAAACTATACTGATCCTCTTGCAATCAATTCCTCAATATATGCCTATGTTCAAAAGTAAAATAAGACAATAAAAGATTCATTTTATACCCTTTATAGCCATGAATAGAGTGCATACTTCCCCTCCCCCTCTAAAATGAATACTGTAGCTAGGGCCCCCTGCTTTTTCCCTTGCTTTGCTTCTTATTGCCTTCAATTACGTCTTTGCTCTACATTATTTTTTACATCAACTGGATTTCTTGATGATGTAGCTCATGTATTCTATTTTGCTTGCAATGGCCCATGTGCATCGTACAACATTTGGGCTGTCATAGGCTCAGTGCTCTTCAGTTGAAGTGAGTTGTTTAAAAGAAAAGCTGCTAGGAAAGCAGGCCCTCTTCTTACTCAAAGGAGGGAACTGCAGTGTGCCAAGCTAGGGAAGGTACTAGAGAAACACAAAGGAAGCCGAGAGATCACAGGAGTGCTGGCTCTGGCTGCAGTCCAAGTTGAATAATTGCATCCTGTCTATGGAAAACCCCCTGCAGTTCCAATCAGATAAGATGCTCAGCTCCATTTCTTTCCTAAAGTCTTTGCACTGATGAGCAGAGGTTATATGTACGGGGTGGGTCACTGGCAAATAGAGGCTGTCTGTGAGGAGGGGGGTCACTGGCGAGTAGATACTGCATGCAACGAGGGGTTCACTGATAAATGGAGGCTGCATGTAAGGAGGGGGTCACTGGCAAATAGAGGCTGCATGTAAGGAGTGGGTAAAGGGCCAGATAGCTAAAGAAGGAACAGAGAATCTCAGCAATTCCCTTCAGCTCCCTCCTTCCCTACCTCCAAAGTTATACATCAGCCTTTCAAGGGAGAGAAGAAAAGCAGGGGTAAGGATCCTTGAAGAAACCAAATTTTTGGTTAAGCAATCCCTTCTCTTATGAGAGACGATAGTACAGCTATCTAGTGAACCATGACCCATGTAGACACATCTTATATGTTTGAAATTCATGGCCTGCCTCCAATTGATATTTGCCTAAATTATTTAGGCACCTCATCTTGTTCTGGTCACAACATTGCTCTCAAAGAGATTGAAGACAGGAGATGGGGAGCTGGACTCTCCCTCCCCACAGTTTCCCCATCACACTTAGGTCCATTAAGACCAAGATCCTCAATGATTTCCTCTTCTTGGCCTATAATGAAGTCAAATTGACTCTGATTGTCATCAATAATTAATGAGTCCGACGGTTCTCAGCCTCTGCAGGCCATTTGGCAGATGGCATCGTCGATTTACTATCGTACCTGCCGTTCTGGAAGCTTCTCAAAGTGGTTTGTGTTGTGAAATCTAGTTGCAAAAGGCTTTGCACTTTGGGTGATCTCTGGGTTTTGACATTCTCTACGACTTTTTCTTCCTCTGACTGTAGAAGAGGAATAGGTAAGTTTTGTTGCCAGAGTTCCTTTTCCCTCCTCTACCACAAGGCAAGTAAAACAACAGCAACACAAATCTATGTATTTACAGACAATGAGAAAATAAGTTGGTAAAGATAAATGTCACTTTGGGAAGGCACTAAATGCCCAGTGACCCAATCTTTAAAAGAAAGATTTGTTCTGAAGGTTGAGACCTGTCTAAGGAACACTATTTGGCCAAACTTTGAAATTTTATAAGCTTAAAATAAATTCTGCTTTGGGAGTCCAAGTTAAGATAATGGCTCAAGTATTAGAGAGGGTCAATTAAGTCTAGGTAAATATTTGATATCAAAATAACACATGAGTAAAGTGTCTCTGTCTGTCTGTCTCCTTGTGTGTGTTTATGTGTATACACATGTGTCTCTCTGTGTATACACATTTGTGTATGTTTGTGCTTGCTTTTGTGTGTATATTTTTGTATATATGTGTACACCCCCTCTGTGTGTATGAAATTCTTCAGGGAAAATCTTCATCACATCTTTTACCACCAGGGAAGGCATACCAGGGCTGGGATTCTATGTGACTTTTTAAAATGAGTACGAGAGGAAGATGGGATGAGGTAGATGGGATAAGGTAAGTTGCTCAGTGGAATTCACCAAACACATTATGTGAAACAAAAGGCTTGTCCTACACACAAAGAGTTTCAAGGAAAAATCCTAGGCCCATACAATAAACCAATGTTCCCTTCCCTAAGCTGCATAGAAAAACACTAAAGAATATTACCTAAAAGATTTTTGTTTGTAGCTTTTATGGTTCAAAACATGGGCTAAAACTGTTCCTTAAAATTATGTACATTTTCTATTGAAATGCTTAAAAATATCTTTCAGGGATAGAGGTTTTTTTTGTTTTTTTTTTGTTTTTTTTGTTTTTTTAAAGCAGGTCTAGGGATGATATTTCTGTGCACAGATCTCCATCTCTGAGGAACAGGATAAGTCCAGTGTCTCAAATATTTCTCCTTATGCCCAGAGCTCTTTCTTAACTTTGCCAATAGTTGGCTTCCCACAAAGACTCCGAATTAAACTGAAAGTCCTGACTTTGTGGGAGACCTCCTTTATGACTATGTTTTTATACTGCAGTTGATTCTGGTGCAATTCAGAATGTCTGCAAGGTTTGCCATGCTTAACCTTTCATTTTAGGGGGATATCTCTGTTTACCTTCACTGAAGCAGGGTCCTTTGTTATACCTCCCAGAGAAGAAGACAGAAGCCCTCTTCAACATAGAAGGGGACCTAGAAGGTTTGCTTGTTATGACTGCCAGCTTTAAGTACATAAAACCCTACAAGCAAATATAAGTGAACTATGTTCATTCTTTCCATAGTTGAGAACTTGGTAATGAATGTATGTTTGGGTAGAAGTTGTATCTTTCAGAAGGGTAGTGAGCACATCAAAGGATATGTTGTGCACAGAAAGCATTTCGGGGATTCCCCTCCTTGTTCATGATCTTATTATTCCAACCAGGATACATACATACATACATGCATACATATGCACACACACACATATATCTTCTGATATATATTCATATATCTTCTGATATATATATCTTCTGATATGTATATATCTTCTGAAATATATATCTGATAAGATATCTATATGTATATATATGCATATACATCATTGTATATTTAAATTTCACATAACTCCATCAGGGCCTTGATATGCTAACTCTGTCAATTGCATACTGATAGAAACAACTGCCTGAACTTCCCTTAGAGGTTACAAAGCATGACTCCTTCAAGGACAAGCAGAAGTGCATTGCCTATAGATTGTAGTTGTCAGGTGATTGAGACAGGACATCACGTGAGTTATAAATGTGGGCACCTCCTTCTTCTGTCTTCTTCATCTTGGCTACTAACGTGAAATTCCAGATCAAGTTGTCTATATGGAGTGATAATGTTGTCAGTAAGCTGAGAGAATGAAGGCATTATGATTTAGCCATGCTATCTTAGAGTTGAAATAAATCATATGCCCATGGGTTCTATATAGGTTTTCTGTCCCTACATTCATTTATCTTCTTGAGAAGGCAGGACCATTGGTAAAGTAAAGTTTGAAAAGCAAGTATATAACTGAGTTTAGTCATTGTTCAAAATTGCCTTTTATGTTTTCTTTAATTATGAATATATTGCTTAATGTTAAAACTCCTAAAAGACAAGAACATTAAAACCAATCATAACCTTACAGCTTAGAAATAATGAATATCAATGTTTTGGAGCAATAGTATTTAGTTATTAATATTAGTTTTGAAGTATGTCCATTTATAGCACAAATAATTGGATTCAAACTGTAAAGACAGTTTTGTGTCTTCTATCTTTGAAGGCAATAATACAACAGGGGCATTTTGTCAGATTATTCTAATTTATTAGCCAAATCATTGTTAAGGGCTGCAGGGGAGAGGGCTTATCAAAGGACAGAATCATTTTTATTTAGTCCTAGTTGTCTTGAGAGGTAGACAAGTGGCAATCATTGAAATGAAGCAGAGGGTTCCAGAGTGTGTGGGAAGTGTGGGGTACAGATGAAGCCATGAGTGAATGTGTGTTGTTGACATGGGCACAGTCATGTCAAGGACCCCAGCGCCTCAGATCCATGGGAATAGCAATGCCTTTCTTTGGGTCAGACTCAGGGGAGTTTGGTCCAATGACTGAGCAGTATATGCAAAACCTAGCATCCAGAGCTTCCTCCTCCTGAATGGCTGTAACCTTAGACTGCTGTCCTACAGAGATCTGCCACAGAGACCTGTTAACCCCTATTGCGCAGCCAAGTTTTGAGTTTTGGGTTTTGTAGTAGGTGCCCTACATCAGTCCAAGCACAGCCCATTGAATTCCGGCTTTTCTGTATGTGTATCTGTTATTTCTTTATTCCCACATCACCCCGGTCAGGTTTACAGGACCGAGCCATGCAGGATGTGGAAGAGAACAGAAATTAATTAACTATATGAACTGTCTACCACATGTGAGGTACTATGTTGGTTCTAGAGCCATCAGTAAGCACTCCTCAAAAGAGAGCCACACTGTAGTGACCCCTCATCCATTTGATCTGCACAGATGTTCTAAAGAGGTGACATTTTTGATGTCCATTTTATAGATAAGGTTCAACGGCATTTAAGCATCTGTATGTAATTAACTGTTTAAGTCACTCAGTGACAGGGTTGTTTTTTACTCTTCCAACCTCGTGTTTTCTTGTATATCCTCCTGTCTTGGCATCCGCTTGTCTTGCTCTCCTGGTATCCCCTGCATGGTGGGTTGATTCCTAATTTCTGCTTGCCATTCAGTTTTGGTTGCCTCTGGCTACTGGACTGCATTGAGGAGGAATGGCTGTCTCCTATTTCCTTTGGTCTTCAGTCACACTGTCCTTAGTGTTCTCAGTTCCTGACTGCTCCTTTTAAAAGTTCACAGCACCAAGGAATGGCTGATGGATGGTAGGAGGGAACAGAGAATGCCGACTGGGAAGGGAAATGGCTCAGAAGAGCAAGGAAGATAGCAGGGCGGGATGACAGAGGAGGACAATGAGAGTTGGGGGTGGGAGAAGCTGGGCAGCCAAATAGCAGAAATAAAAACACTATGAAAGAGAGTGATGTGGGGGTGGGGAGGAGGCTGGCAGAGAGATAATGAGAGAGGACAAGAGCGGCTCTGAGCTACCTCAGAGCTACCTCAGCATTCTGAGCCGGGGGTTATTTTGTTGTTATATTTTAATGGGCTTTGGCGCTTTTTCTTTCTCTCTCATTGCATTAGTGGCATCATTCTGATAAGAGAGGGGAAGAAAAAAAGAAAATGGTAATAGTCAATTTAGGAGAAAAGAAACCACACACAGAGAGACAAATTACCAGATGCCAGCACAATGATGCAAACACTCAGCTTTTCATGTGGGCCTCTACCATCTGGACCAGAACTGACCCAGCTTTCCTTAAAGATCAGGCTCAGTGCAGCAGGAGAAGGGAACCCCACTGGAAGCTCTGGGGAAGGGCAGAAGTGAGGAGTCGGAGGCCATGGAGGAGATTAAACATCCTTTTCGACTGAAGGAGTCAGTTATAGCTGGTTGGAAATGTCTACCAGCCCTCAGCTCCCCATAAGAAGAGCTACTGTGGGTTAGGGCAGGCAGGAGAGGATCCTGGGAAGCAGAATGTCACTTATTAATTAGGCCAGGATGGTCTGACCATCCGAATTTTGAGTGGTAGTCACCAACTTCTCCTCCATGCTGCCTCTGCCATTAATGTTGCCATTATCCTTTGGTCTTCCCTGCTAGACACTTTCGTTACCTGCTAAGCAATCTTATGCATCTCTCAAGATGCCTTCTATCTGTGAGATTTCAGATTCAGAGTCTAATCACCACCACTGCGAGCGTGTGTGTGTGCGCGTGTGCTCGCGCGCGCGCGCACACACACACACACACACACACTCACAAACAAGGAACATTTTGAAGGATGCCCAGGCCAAAGAGGGTAATGTGCTCTGCTTCATGTTAAAGTGCAGCTCTCTGAAAATAAATCAACAGAGAGTAATGCCTTTATTTTTAGATATAATAATTTATGAACACACAATATTATTAATCTTATTGTTATAATCTGCCGTCAATGAATGCACGATGATAATGATGATGATAAGTTGTATGTCTCAGTTTTCTGAATGTGCCAGGAACTCTCCTAAACATGTTCCAGACAATATTCTATTTAGTTTTTGCAATTGTCCTATGAATTATATGCCCTAGCTGCCATTGTTTCATGAGTGCATCAGTGAAGTCCTGGAAATGGTAACCTAACCCAGTTTCTAAGCAATACTGGAAGCCATTAAGAGACTGAGCAGGATAGTAACAAGATCTAAAGTATGTTAAGCAGCGGCTTGGTGTGATGCGCAGTGTGGTGGTCAGGGACAGAAATGTAGAAGAGATAAAGGAAGTGAGAGTTTAAGGTAGCGTGAATCAAGGTGGAAGCAGTATAGTGGTTGATGGAAAGTGCTCCCAATCTCAGTCGTTCGAAGGTAAGTGAAATTCTGGTTGATTGACTGTAAGGTAAGAAGGAAAAAGGAAGTCATGAATAGAAACCTGAATTCGATCTAAAGGATAAGATAAAGATATTCTCGTGGAATATTAGTTTAAGATTTGTTACATTGCTTTATGTTGCTTCGGAATATTTGTTTAATGATGCATGGATGTGCTGCATTCTTTATGTTGCATTTGTTTAACTCTGTAAAGTTGTGTTACTTTGCCTGACTAAAACACCTGATTGGTCTAATGAAGAGCTGGACGACTGAATGACCAATAGCTAGGCAGGAGAGAGAAATAGGCAGGACTGCCAGGCAGAGAGAATAAATAGAAGAGGGAGGAGCAGGAAAAGGAGACAGAGAGGAGGACATCAGGGTCCAGTCACCCAGTCACATAGCCAGCCACGGAGTAAGAAGGGAAGAAAGACATTAATAATAAAGAAAAGTAAAAAGCCCAGAGAAAAAATGTAGTGAAAGAGAAACATTATAATTTAAGTTAGAAAAGTTGGTTAGAAACAAGCCAAACTAAGGCTGAACAATCATTAAGTAAAAAGTCTTCATGTATTAATTTGGGAGCTAGGTAGTGGGCCCCCAAAAGAGTAAAAACAAAACACCATCGTATTATTTTTTATTGTTGTGAGCAGGAGTTTTGAGGAGGATGATAAAGATCTTAACTCAGAATACATTAAATGAAGGTATTTATAAAATATCCAGAATGCAGCATTTAGTGACAATGTCTGGTCCAGCTATATAGACTTGGAAGTCATCACATAAATATACTTCAGGTCGTGATATTAGGCCACTATGGGAGAACAGGGAGAACCAAAGACAAAATTCTGGGTCTTCAAACTCTCAGATATTTAGAGGTCAAGAATCTGAAGGGGAGTCAGAGAGGACCAAGGAAGACCCACCACTGAGATAAGAAGAACATCAACAAATTAGAGTCCTTGAGGTCAGTGAAGAAAGTATATTGATGGGGCATATGTGATTGCCTCTAAAGAATGTTGCTAGGAGATCACATTGGAAGTTGAATTCAAACAAATACTAATCATTCTTGATCTTTATAAGAGCAGTTTTATTAAAGTTGGGCAGAAGATTTGAAAGCCAGATTCAAGAAGATATAGAAGAAAGAATTTGAGACCAGAAACATAGGCATTCTTTCAGAGAATCATAGTAAAAAGTGTTCAAATCATAGAAAAAAGTGTTCAAAAGGAGGAGTGAATTGGGAGAAATGTGGGCATAAAGGTTTTCTGTTAAATAAGAAAAGTTACACTACACCCAGTGTCCAAGGAATGCTCCAGTAGAAGAGAAGAGTGAAGAGTGGAGAGAATTTCCATTGAGACATCCCTGAGTTGGGGCAGGTGCTGAAGTTTGGTGAGTATGTAAAGGGATGCTTTTGGCTTCTACTATGCCAGCTTACCAATGGTTGACAGAAGAGAGTCAATAATGAGGGCTAAGATGTGGAAAGATACAGGTTATGGAAGTTCTCTGGTCTCTTTCAGAGAAATAGAAGCCAAACTTGTCAACTAAGAATAAAGAATGGGAAGGAACTGCTAGAGAATAAAGTTATAATGTCATCTCATGATTTTTATTTCTGTATTTGATAGTGTATAGCAGAACAATCACCCCAAACTCAGTGTTTCTCTGTCAGTAACAGCATCCCTCAAAACTCTGTCTGTCTTATACTCCAAGCAGTTCTCCAATGGACACTTCCGAAGTGTCCTGCACTCTGATTCACATCTGGTACTGTTTGATTATAGTTAGAGTCGGAGTCCACATGTTAGGGCTTCAATGCTATAACACACCATCCCACTTCAGATGCCAGTCACTAACCTGGGGCTTTCCAACTAATGGAGTGGCTGGAAATGGGAGGAACCCATGATCCTCCAGTTCTGCCATTTTTGGAAATGCTTCTAAAAGCTCTAAGGATTTTGACTTATGTTTAACAGTTTATTATAAAGATGTTCATTCCAAAGGATACGGATGAAAAGCAGAATGGAAGAGATGCATTGGGCAAAACAGGGATGGAGTGAGGACCGGTATGCAGCTTGCAAACACTCAGGGAAATGACCTCTATGCTCCTCTACCTGTTCAGCCACCAGGAAGCTCTCCAAACTAAGTCCTTTTTATCTTTTTAGTTTACTTTTGAGTAGCTTCATAATGTAGACAAGATTGGTGAAATCACATTGATGAACAACTCAACTCTTAGCCCCTGTCCCTCTCCAGGGTCACAGGACTGAAAATATCAATGTTCTAATGACACAGTTGGCCTTGCTGGCAACCTGCCCCATTCTGAGGCTGCCCAGAAGCCCCCGCCATCAGTTATTTCATTAGCATACAGAAAGTTATGCTATCGCTTCAGAGACTCCTAATCTTTTAAAGAGATGTATGCCAGGAATGAAGCAAAGAACAAGATGTATTTTTCTTATAAATCACAGTCTCACAGACACTAATTATTTTATGGCATAGAGTATACCATGGAAAATAAGTGTGATGATCTTCCCTGTTTATTCAGACACGTTTTGAATTCTTCCCCAATGGGAAGCATATGCAGCTGACATACTGTGTTGCCTTTCACTGCGTGCCATTGGCTCCTTATAGGACCCGAGTGTGAAGTCTATGGGTTTGACTGTATCACAGGAGGGCACCAAAAGCTACTGCTGCAAAATGCTCTTAGGGCAAAGGGCCTCTGGGGTCTGGGCATGGGAACTGCACATCATTTGCTTGGTTCTCGCCCTTGAAAAGAAAGTCTTCTTTTCGGGTCCACTTGGAATTGGGTATTTCCTATTTAAGAGCCCTGTGGATTTCACGAGGGCGAGTGTGAAGCACAGCTTAAACAGAGATATAAAAGGCTGCGCAGAAAAGGGAAAACTGAGAACACAAATGTATTTCAAGGAGACGCTGCTGGGAGCAGCTGTTACTGCATTTTAAAGAGCCACTTATTTTAATTGAGGGGGCAATAGGATAATAACACTGTGCAATAATGATGTGCCATTGTATGAGACACTTGGAGACCTCCCCATGCACGAGGCAATGTGGTCCCACATGGCTCCCAAACTGAGCCAGGTGGATCTGCCTCCATTTTGCTAAGTGAATGAAAATAGCTCCTAGCGTAAGCATGCCTTTCCCGAGAATGTTTTGAGAGATACCCGCCTCTAGACTCCGGAAACAGCCATGGAAATGGGTGACCATGATGATGGTGGGTGACCTTTCACTTCAGAGGGCAGTAGTCAGGAGAGCACTCAGCTACGCAGGCAAATCTGTTTCCTAGGAATAGGTTAATGGAGTAGAGAGATATCAGAGACCAGGACAAGCGTGGACCCTTCTGAAGGTGACATTGAACATGGCTCTCACGTAAGAAGGCAGCTTAAACATGTAAGACCATAGTGTTTGAAGTGAGCAAAAGGAACAACCTCTAAGGTGACTTAACTTAGGTCTGGTGCATGCCCCTTTCCGCTCTTTGGAATCTGTTTTCAAAGCAGTTTCTCCCAGGTGTGGTCTCTAGGAGGCTGCTGGCATGTGGAAAAACCAATATAGGCAACGAGGTGGATGGGCAGAGAAAGAGCGGCAGGTGGCAATTCGGCAGGCAGATCCTGAAGCCATCAGCTGGGTCTCACAGCACACAGTGGAGTTCTTCTCTGACAAGGTGAGTTCAGAACTTTATCAATGACAAAATGATTTCCTTTCTGAATTATCTAAGACAAATGCTCCTCTGATGTTAATCTGGGTATGAACCACTTGGGGCTTTTGTTAAAACGCCGATTCTGATTCAGTGGCTGCACAGTGGGCTTCAAGATTCTGGGTTTTTATAAGCAAGCAGGTGAATGTGGCGGGCGTGCTCCGAAGACCACACAGTGGGGGCTGGAGGAGAAGCAATTGCCTCTCTTCCCATTGTTGTGTTAACTCAATTTCCTCCCCTACTGATTGTTTGGTTGTACATTATCTTCTCTCAAGGAGAACTCATTTGCATGAGGTATTTTTAGCTGCAAGGGTCCTCTTGATGAAGCAGTAAGTAGAAACAGTTCCTTTTTCCAAGGGATGGTAGCATGGGCTTCTAGGGATCAAGTCCCAGTCTTTCCTTAGCTTACACCTAGTGGTGACATGACCTTTCTTCTTGGGAAGGTCATAACTTCTCTGTCCCTCAGGTTTTCAAGACAGAAATGAGATGAGAGTAATCCTTGCCCTATTCGTGAGACAGAGTGGTGCTGATCCTATTAGCTGGTGGATGTGAGACTATTGAAAACCACACAACATGGTTTTCAAAAGCAATAACCTCACCCTCCTGCTATGTGTAGTCAGAATTGAAAGTCTAGGTCCCATCTTGAAGGAAAGCCTTGACGAATTTGTGTTGGTACTGTGTGATGCCAGCATTAGGCAGACTGCTTGTCACTGTGTGCTGGCATGCTTGTGTTCCCTTAAGTTACCAGGCTCAATCCCCGTCCTCCCCCAGTCCTGAACTTCATTGCTCTGACCTTTTTCTGTGAGCTCACAGTACACCACAACCTCGCACCCACACTCAGGGAAGGTTAAATTGTGTTGACTGACTCCTGCTGGGCAAGCTATCATGTTTGAATCCTGAGAACAGTTACGTGTTTCTCATATGTGTTTCCTGACAATGTCAGAATATTAAGCATCATTTGCATTTCTGAGATGAACGCTTACATCACTGTGCCCGGTTCCCACAGCTAGTGAGCACTTCCACAGAAGTCAGTATACCTGGCTTCTAAACCTGCCTGGATTTCACTACGACAAGCTGTTACCTCTCCTTCCTGCGCTAGGACTAACTTTGTGGCATTCTGGTGGAGTCTTGCTTCTGATGGCCATATGGGAGGGGGATAGTGACGAAGCATTTGAGGACAGGTGACCCAGTTGTGAAGGTTAGGGGTTGTTCACCTCCGTATCATGAGGCTTTTATTTGAGCAACAAGAGTGGGGGGGGGTCCCGCTTTTTGGGACATTTAGTGACAAAAGGAGAGCAGTGGGTCCCCTTAGGGCATTGTGCCAGCTGTCACTTATAAGAAAAAGAAGAGCCAGTATCAGGTGTGAGAGAGGTGACCTCCCCTCTTGCATAAAAAGGAGAGACTGGTGAACAAATCAGGAGGAAGGGTTTAGGGAAGCACACGGATATGGGATTCCTTAGGGAAGGCCAGGGCGGGCAGAGCCGCTCTGGATATTTATCTTCCTAAGAGTGGTCTCCATCCTCACCAGGATATCTGTATTTGTTAGTCACATTGCATTTGTCTTCCTCCTGCGTGTGTGCTTTGTGGGATGTGTTTTATTCACAGTAATTCTCCAAAGTGTTATTTCGGTGATTTATTGCCCCGTGGTGTTTATCTTACCCTCCAGTTTTACCTTTTCTTCAGCTATGGTCTAACATTTTAGAGTTTGACTTTCTGTATTCCTATATGAGAAAATTTATCTTCTTTTCATATTTATTCCAGCATTTGTCTTGTTGTCCCAACATGTTTCATTCTCAGAATTTATCTCTCTTATTTGGAAAATATGTCTCAGAATATAGTCTTTTCTTTTCCCTACTCAGTCTTTATTTGTTTAATATTTCACATCTTTTCTGTGTTTTCTGAACTTGGGCTTTCTGAAGGGCTGTTCTCTTGGGTAGGAAGTTCTAGCTGTTTGCAGCAGAGGCAGGTTTGGTGCAAATGGCTTTATGTTGCGCCCACCTCAATTTTTCAGTCCATACAAATGGGGAATATTAAAAGCCCAAGAGATAAAGGGTGATCTCCGCTTTGTCTCAGAATAGCTTTGAGAACGTGCAAGAATAACTATTTAGTTGGAAGGCAGTAAAGGGGACATTCTGCTAAGAACATAGTCCCATTTTTCATTTTTCTTATCTGCTTTGTAAGGAGGGCAGGTCTGCTTGAGTCATGTTTCTCTAATTTTCTTTTGGACAGATCCAGACGGCTACAGGTTCGTCAGTAGTGACTGCAATTAAAATTTGAGCATTCTCCTAGCTTTTAGTGAGCATGCATATATATGTGCTGGAGTCATGGTTTTTTATCAAAAGTGTGGTAATACCAATAATAGATATTAACGTTTCAATATTTGTAGCTGTAGTGGGCATATCCACTTATCTTCTCTCCTCTGAGGCACATACAAGCCATGCCACTTAAAATTACTGTTCCGTTTTGTAGTGGGAAACTGAGACTCAAGGAGATTAAGTAGGGTTGTGTGTATCAGAGTGGTCAAGTGCTTGTCTAAGCTAGTGTGAGACCCTGGGTTCATCCCCCAATCCCACAGACACATAAAAGCGGGGTTAAGTAATAACTAATAAGCATAAAAATGAGAACGGGGATGGACTTCTTTAATGTCCAGTTTTGTGTCCTTTCCAGTATCACCAGGTCTTTAGTATTGAATGTACAGTTACGACTCATTTCTCATTCATTAGACTTTCTCATACACGTCTTTTGCTATTCCTTCATCTATTTTTAGCTGCCATTTGCCTCTGGCCATACTCTCTAGCCTAGCAACTTTCCTAATGCCTATGATGACCAAGATGTCTGCAGTGGGTGGATGGAGGCTGTTACCACTTTCTAACCTCATTAATTTTCAATCTATTCATGCTCTCCACTTTATAAAATACCTCTTTCCTTCCTGGTTGTCTGGAGCAGGGATTCTGCAGGTGTTTTTTTTTTTTTCCTAATTCCTTTTCACCCAAGAAAATTTTCATGACAGTGGGTATTCAGGTAAACAAAATAAGCATGTAAATAAAATACTGATAACAAGTCTTAAATAATTTTATTCTAAAACAATTATTTAGTATGCATATAATTTTACGATTTACGAGTGATTAAGGCAAATTTGCATACTAATAAGATTGTATTGTACTTATGTTTTTATTCCCTTTTTAAACTAAAAAAAATTAATTGGTTTTTTTTTTCTTTTTGAACAGGCCTTACTTGGCTAGCCTAAAGCTAGTTATGCAGACCAGGGTAGATTTGAGCTCACGGAAATCAGCCTCTTTCTGCTTTCTAAGTGCTGGGATTAAAGGTATGTCACCATGTCTAGTCAACACTTACTTATTTTTATAGAAAGAGTTAAATCTTGGCTTCACATTGCAGAATGTGAAGCGTCTTTAATATTTTTCAATATTGATGAATATTTTATTTAATTTACTTCTTTATTTTACTTTATGTATTTGAGTTCTTTGCCTGCATGTATGTATGCACACTGTGTGTGTGTGTGTGTGTGTGTGTGTGTGTGTGTGTGTGTGTGGTGCCCCCAGAGACCAGTAAAATGCATTATATTCATTGGACTGAAGTTGCAGGTCATGAGCTGCTGTGCGGCTGCTGAGAACTGAACCTGAGTCCTCTGCAAGAACCCCCAATGCTCTTGATTCCAGAGCCATTTCTCCAGCCCTGGCATTTGTAGTTTATGATTTGAAGCGCACTGTTTCAATACCTATGTTCTCTCTGAACTCCTCCCTTCCCCTCCCCACATGCCTCCTCTCAACTTCATGTCTTCCTTTTTCTTTTTTAAATTGAGTAAGTCTAGTGGTTGCTGCCGACACGTGCATCGATAGGGTGATCCTCTGGAAAACAGGAAACCCCAGTGACTACTTACTTACAAAAGAAAAACCAAAACCCCAAGCCCCCAAAACCAATTCTCCCCTCTCCAGCCACTATGCTTTGCCAATATCTCCTCAGTAAGGGTGAGCCTGGAGGTCATATACCCCATCTATGTTAAGATTTTCCTGGTCTGGTCTTGTGTAATTTATGAGTGCAATAGACACACCATGTCCAGGAGATAGTAGTTCATGAGAAAACCTCCATTCTCCAGCTCTTAGATATTTTATGGCTTCCCTTCAGGGATGTTCTCTGAGCCTGGGGTGAGGATGGGGGGCATATGAATGTCACATTTAAGGCTGAGTTCTCAGTCCTTATTCTCCACATCTTGACTGGTTATGCATCTCTCCATTAACTGTTGTCCATCGCAGAAGAAGTATCTCTGACTAAGGCTGAAGGCAGCCCAGATCTATGGGCATAAACATAAATATTCAGATGTTATTTTGACCACATGAGCATTCTAATATCTGAAGGGACCAGAACTCTGGGAAAAATGTAAAATGTCCTTTGCTGCTATTCATTCACTTTAGTTAAAAGAACAAGGTCGCTGGAGAAACAGCTCAGCCGTTAAGAGCACACACTGCTCCACAGAAGATCAAAGTTCAATTCCTAGCACCCATATCAGGTAGCTCACAAACACCTGTACTTCCGGGACCAGGGGAATCTGACAACTCTGGCTTGGCAGACACCAGCACTCATATGAACATACCCACATACAAACTTATACATATACATATAATTAAAAACAATAAAATAAACCTTTTTTTCAAAAAAGTAAGATTCTTGATACCCAAGGTGTACAGTGGGTTCTTCAAAATTGAGGAGTGCCAAGTGGGAATTAAGCAGGGGTGGGTTTGGGGGGTAATGGAGATGTCAGACCTTATATGAGTCAAACTCTTTTCTTTCCCAAGGAATTCAATTTAAACAAGCTTGGGCAGAATGAGAAAGTCACTTGATCATTATGAGACTATGGGTATCACATGCCAAAGACTGGATGCTGACTGGGCTCTTCTTTTCATTGGGTTTCTTTATGAATGTCACTTCCAATTTTTCATACTAGCTTTCTCCACGAGGCCAGAGTCATGGCCACAGGCCCTGCTGATGCTCGTGTCTTCTTATCGTCACTGCCAGACTTGAAGAGAGTCTCTTTCCTTAAATTCATTTCCAAAGCCCCCAAAGAATGATTCTGATTGGCTTGGCTTGGGGCACATCATCAACTCTGTGGCCCTGAGCATTCAAGAGCATAGTCAGTCAGCCAGGGGTGGAGTTTCCAAGTAGTCCCTTCAGTGGAGCAGGAAAAACTGCAGAAAACAACAAAACTATCCAAAAAAAAATTCCACTTCCCTTCATTATACAAAAGAAGGAGAAAGGTTCCTTTGTTTACTGAATGGCATATTCTAGTTAAGATGGAAAAATTTACTAACAATGAAGAAAATGTTTTATAATAGCAAATTCTTTTCTTTTCTGTGGTTAACACCACTGTAAAGATGAAGCACTGTGTTGTAACAGATGATAAAACTCAAATCAATAACTGCCAAGGCACCATCACATTGCATTATAATTTCCTTTACACAAAACTCTTTTCTCCAAGACTGTTGAGCTCTTTAAGCACAGAAGGCAATTATATCTGTTCCGAGGCCAACTTCAGCACTAGAGCACAGTAGAAAAATAGGGAAGAAAAACAGGAGGAGCAGAGAAAGGATGCTTGTGTGCACGTTTCTCACCAGCCAGTGGTGATATATGATCCACGATACAAGCAAATATGATGACCCATGGAACAAACAAATTCAGCTTAAGGCAGAAGAGTCAGGGCAAAATGGGATTACAAAATCATCTCCCTGTTGCTCAGAAGAAGTGGCTTATTCTTCTGGAGAGAATTGGATTAAGTTTCATAAGAAAGTCCATCTTTCAGTCTTTCTACAGAAACTCTACCCAGCAACCTCCAAAGAGGACATGGCATTCAGGTGGGAGGGGAAATGTCCCCTGACTTATTAGAGGCCACTGTCCCTTCATGACTTGTTAAAAAAAAAAACCCTGCATGAGTTGAAAAGGTCCAATGACCTTCTTCTTCCCCTCACCTTCATAGAAAGATTACCTTCACATAGATTTGATAATTTTTTTTAAAATAAGGAGCAACCTTTTGATTTATATTTAAGAATATGACTTTAAACACAAATAGTCTTTGGAATAGGATACAGGATTTACAATAAAGTCTAAGCTGATTGTGACTGAAGGAAAAGAGGTGTAGCATGGAAGTGTCAGGTGCTGTGGACCAAGAGGAAATTATGGAGAATGCTGTTAACTCCTCTTCTTCGGAAAAGCACAGGAGGGGAGGACTGGGCCATCCCTGATCTGGGTTCTTGCAATTTCATCTGGCCTAGCAACCCACAGAAACACTCCTCTGAATGTCTGGACCTTTAGCTAGATACTGAAATAAGCAAATATTAGCAAGCAATCTGACTTGTTTTTAGTATAAGGGATATAAGTTGGGTAGGGGTGGGACTTTACACTAAACCATATCCCTGCTAGCTCAGTGAGGCTTAGCCTTTTAATGAAAACAAAATCAGGTCATTAGTAGAGCATTTTGTCTTTAATGTATCTCTTATCACAATAATGTTATGTAACTAATTCAGAGACATAAAATTAAACTTTCAGCATTTTCACAGGTACGTGATGTGACGCTTAATTTTATGCATCAATTTGTCTAGGTTACAATGTCCAGTTGTTTAGTTAAATGCCAGTCTAGATGTCGCAGTAAAGGTTTTGTTTGTAGATGTGATTGGCATGTGTAATCATTAGATTTTAAGTACATCAGTCTACGTAATGTAAGTTGGTCTCATCATTTGAAACCTTTTGAAGGTTGTGAGAGCAAACACTGATGTTTTCTGAAGAATTCTATTTCAAGACAATAATATTAAAAACTTTGCCTTTGTTCTCTACGTGTTACTATCATACAGGCCAGCCCCCTAAATGGAGTGAACTGATTCCTTTAAACTCCTGTGTATGCACGCATAGTCTATAAGATATTGTGTATATACACATGTATGGCATATGTGAATGAATATTCAGCTAATACACAGGGTTATGTGGGCCATTCCACGGGTTCCAGTTCATTGCACTGAACATAAAGTTCTGCTTGTCTCCACTGGGCTCGATCATGGGTCCGAATAATGTGTCCCTATGACGGGTGTCTTATGCCCCAGAAGCTAGATCAAGATTAATCTCAGGGCATAAAAGGCAGGAATGTCTCATTGTAAAGACAACCAAAGAGCAGAGGACCTGCTGAAACCTTGATGGTTAAACAACATGCAGCAGTCCCACCCTAGTGACAAAGGCCACTTCAGGACCAAAGGACAGAAAGTGGACTCCACCTTTTAGTGGAAAAAATGATGAAGTTACATTGTGAATGATATGGATCCAAAGAGACTATGAATTGTGCCTATTAATGAAGTCAGTGTAATACCTTTGTAAACCAGGCGAGCAATGCCTTAACCATGCTGTCGTGAGGAATGCAGCGGAACCCAATAGCTACTGGACACTACTGCTTGCCTGGGGCATGTGACTGGCCTCTGAACTTTCTTGAGTATTATTTGCAGTATACCTATTAAAATTAGGAGTGTTATCCTGTCAAATGGTCTGCAAATTAGCAATATATTTATCATATAGCTTTGTTTGGAAGCAGCACTCAGATTCATAAGATTTTTACATTCATTATCAGTTTTAGTGGCTGAGCTCAGGGATATACTAAGTATATAAATGGTAGTAAAGGAAAAATGAAAAGGAGAGGGAGAGGTGAAACAAACCAGGAGCTTATGCTTGGAAGCATTTTAGCCTAGCAACAAATGCTAGGAAGACTACATGTGAACCTGGGGGACAAGTCTGAAATGGATGGGAGCTCGCTAGACAGTAGATGAAGATGACAGACGATCTAAGGAGGAACATGTGGTATAAGCTCCTACAATGAGCAAAACAATATCTCCGGAAGATGAATGCCAGGAAAAAAGTCTTCGCGGGTGTAAGCAAAAGTATATTAAATGTGGATATGTTTTTCTTTGTTTTGAATATATTTCTTTCCACACTCTCCTTTTTCATAGAAAAATGAAGTAACGGCCAGAGAACGAATGGAGCTGTAATACTCAGGAGAGGACCGGGAAAGGGCTCCTCTGCAAATTACTCCATATGGCCACCGGGAGGATGAGGCTGTGGGGGTCAGCTGGGAGTGATCTGAACCCCATGGCACAGAGCCACAGAGTTCCACTCAACCTGTGAGTTTGCCGACACCCGAGGAAAGGAAAACAAAACCTGGCCTGTGATAGTCACAGCCAAGGTTCTCTCTGAAGTGACAGGAGACTTTGTGTTCAGACTCTGAGCATCACTGCCCTCGCTGGCTCGATGATGAAACTCACTAACAGCTGTCCCCAGAATAAGGTCAAGAGTTAAAAATGTGCCCAGGATGGTTCTGTCTGATCACAGCATGTACACACTTCCAATTGCTCAGGGACACAAGGGCCTCAGAGTGACATTTGTTAAACACCAGCAGGGTCTCTGACAGAGTGCCCATCCCTATGAAAGATCAGGTCCCAGCCCTGAGAAACCTTCAAGGTAGAGAGTAAAATGGGAGGGAGGTTCAGGGCAGTACTGTTGCCATGAAGTCCGGCCAGACTTTCACGGTTACTGTGCACAGCGTAAGGACAGATGCTTTATCAACCATCTCCTTGGAAACTCACCGGCAGTGAGGAGCCAAAGAGAACCCTAGATAGTACCCTCTTAAACTGCGAGTTGTGATCCCATATATCAGGGAGGTCATAAATATGGCAACAGTGAAAGTTCATTGAATGCACAATGACCAAAAAATTAATCGAAAATCGAATGTGCAATAAATTGCAGGTGTATCTGGCAGAGCTTGCCCATCGTCTACACGTGATCTCATTACAGGCTTGCTTCTTAACACACCGCACGAGCAGTTTGCACTGCCTTTGCCGTCATGCCATGCAGCACCATCGGATACTGCCTGCAACGTCTCAGCTCTGCTGAGATACTACTGTGTGCTATGAATTGTGGCACTTTCCCTGTGCAAAGTCTTCTCCACTTACAAAAGCATACTAGTTTAGTGATGGGAATAAATACTTATACTACTTCTACATTGTTGTTCCTCATCATAGAAGTCTCAAATTAACTTATCTTTGGTTTGTATTGTGTCAGATTTTTTTTTTAAGTTTCTGTTTGAGTTGGTGATTTGAGTTCCACCCCCTGCCAAATGTTAAATGACTTTTGGCTAGCGATAAGACTATCTGGCTACAGAGGAAGCACAGGATGACATCATTGGCATTGGGAAGGAGAGGAAGAAACTTAAGCAATACTAACAAAGAGCAGTGCTTAAACAATTATACAATAATGTTGTAAATCAGCTTTCTCTTTTATCTGCCATTTCTTCTTCAGAGCCATGGAACAATTTTTAATAACTTAGATACCCTGATTTGTGCATTATGTGCAATACATTCAGAACTTATTGGAGCATAAATATAATTTCATTATTATTCTCTAACCCTCAAAAATTGCTGACTTGTGACTTTGCTTAATTCGATTTCTGGTATGGCCATGTATAAAGAAATACATGGTATAATTTTTTCCTGCTATATTTCTTCCCATAGTATCGGAATGATCAGGCATGCACTAAACATAGATAAAGGAATTTGGAAGGTGAGTTGAACTACATGTCAATAGCTTTTATCCTTGAGAGTGTTGAGAAAAATGGTTCAGCAAGGCTAATGGGGGATGAACTCAAAGAGTGGAACTTTGTTAGTCAGAGGACAAGGGAAACATTGAGTGACTAGGACATCAAAAGGGAATTAAAAGTATCTTCAGACAAATGGGAATAAAATCATACCTGAGAAAGAGAAAAGCCTTTTTATTCTTTTAAATTTTAAATCTCTAAGTTCTTGGGTGGATAGAAAAGAAACAAAGAAGAAAGGTCTTTGCGGAGGTGAATTCCTTCCTTCTATAGTTAGCTCCATTATAGGGATGCAGCACCTTCTTATAAAAGATGGTAAAACTCAAATCAATATCCATCTTAAGCAATCACATTGTGTTGTAATCTCTTATGCATAGGACTCTCTTCCCTCCTGACAACCGAGTTTGTTCAATATGGAATCTCATTATGTCTTTATTCATGAGGCCAACTCAAGGAGTAGACTATGTTGAAAGCCTTTCCCAGATGTATGAACAGGGAAGAGAGAAGGAGGAGAGAGAACTTTGTTGCTTACTATCCAGTGAAAATTTGGCATGGTGCACACAAGGCCTGCTCAAGGCAGAAGAGTCAGGGCCAAATGGAGCTGTAAAAGCATTTCTCTGGGGCTCAGGAGAAGTGATTCATTCTTCTGTGGAGGATCAGATAAAGCTCCACAAGGAGGCCAACCTTTGAGCATTCCCATGGAAACTCAGTCTGGTAACCCCCAAAGAGGAGATGGTGCTCAAATCATAAACAGCAAGCAGGAGGGAGCACCAAGCTATAGCCTGAGATTACTAAAGGACAGTGGCTCTTAATAAAATAAACAAAACTGATGAATGCTAACTAAGAAAAGCAGATAAACTTAATAAAATCAGAAATGGAAAAAAGTGGCGGTATATTGGAAGTCTCAGAAATATAAAGGGTCACAAGGGATTGTTATGGACAATTATAAGCTAACAAATTGAATAACTAAGGAAATACATTCCTAGAAACATGCAACTGACCAGGAATGGATCAAAATCAAATAGAAACAAATGAATAACAGACAGGGAAATTGAACAGAAATTAAAGACCTCCTGAGAGAGAAAAGTGCAGACCAGACAGCTGCATGACTGAATTCTACCATTCAGAGAACATGTAATCCAGCTACAAACAAGCAAACAAACAAAAGACCAAGAATGCATTTACAGTAATTTGATGAAGTTGACCCTACATTGACAAAAGCAAAGTTCAGGACAATATCTATAATGTCCACAGATAAAAATTCCTTAATAAATACAAATAAACCAAATTTGACTGCACACCCAAAAAAATGGTCCATGATGAGCAATTGAGATCTGCCCCTGGGGTACAAGACTAGTTTCATTTGCAACTTAATCATGGTGAGTATGGGAGAGTGAGAAAAAAGGACCACATGATCGTCTCAATAGGTGTAGGTTTGGCAAAATCCATCCTTTTGTGATAACGTCTCCATAATACAGGCATGAAAAGAAATTTAACAACAGAATAAAGCGATGGTTTTTTTGTTTGTTTGTTTTTTGGAAAGCCATAGACAATAAGATGGAAAGTTGGGAAAAACCAAAAGCTTTTTCATTGATCTATTTTAAAGTATACTATCAAGTGTAATCAAGCAAGAATACTGTGAAATATAGGAAAGATTGAGGAAACACTAAAGAGTAAAAGGATTCATATTAGAAAGGAAGAAAAATATTGTGCCTGATTTTGATGACAGGATCATATGAGTGAAAAGCGCTAAATACTATATAGACCACCACGTGTGTGTGCATACACATACGTGTGCATGTGCATAAACATTCATACACACTGGTGGAAGCTAATAAACAGTCACCGTTGAATTGTAGGGTAGAAAATCAACATACAAATATTAGTCTAGTTTCTTTACGTCAATAATTGTCTTAAAATGAAATTAAGAGCATAAGTTACCCAATGACAGCATGAGATTATATGGATCTTAGAAAGAATCCAACATAGTGTAAGGTAATCCAACATAGTGTAAGGTAATCCAACATAGTGTAAGGTCTGTACACTGAGAACATGAAACCGTGATGGAAATAATTGAAGAATGTACAACAAAGTGGACAGTTACTTCAGGCTAGAGTATTGGATGGTAGATATTTTTAAACTATCTGTACTACCAAATAAAATAAACAGATTCAATGTAATTTCTATCAAAATTGCAATGTATTTTTTTCATGAAAACCACAAGTCTGATATTCATATGGAACTACAGCATACCTCAAACAAAGCAATCATTATTTTAAGTTATGTTAACAAGCTAGCTGTAATAATTAAAGCTGTGCAGTATTGGCACACATAGTGCTAATAAGTGTGGGAAGCACAATAGAGAGCCCAGAATTAACTCTAACCAAATATGATCATTTAAAATTTGAAGGTAACCAGGAGTGGGAAAGGGGTAGTGTGTTTAATACGTGGTTTAAGGAAAACTATATATTTATACAGAAAGAATACAATTGGACCTTTACATTACACAAGAAAACGAATTAAAATGATTTAGAGATCTGAAACAATAAGACTTTATAAGAAACTTAACATTGGCCTTAGAAATAATCTACTTTGAATACAGCAGCAAAAGCTCTGGTGGAGAAATCAAAGATTCACCAACAGGACAGGATAAAACTTGAAGTAGCAGAAACAACAGAATTAAAAACTAACCTAAATATTGGGAAAATGTTTTTGAACTATATATTTGATAAGGGCTTAACACCCAAAACATGTAGTGAATTCATATAAGTCAATACCAAAAATATTTTCAAATAGACAAGAGCCTTGAATAAACACACAGAAATATACTAACAGCTAGCCAGTTCATGAGAAGTGTTCAACATTTTTCATCAGGAAACTGTAAACTGATATAACAAGGAGCACCCAACTCTCTTCTGTTTAGAAATGGACAATAACTACACATGCAGAATGGAGAGCAATGTAAACCTTTGAACACTGTCTGTGGGAATGTAACAATATTGTACCAATGAGTATGAGGGGCCCACTCAAGAAGGAGATCATGGCTGGTACAGGAAACCTGGTCAACTACCTAGGACTGGAGAAGTCATGGATCTTGAGGGAGGACCTGCAAGCACCACTTTACTAAATGAGCTCAGTCCCTAACTACATTCTAAATATTTGTTCCTATTTCCACAGATGACTGAAGTTTTCATCAGGGAAACTTCTCTTTGCAGCAGACTGAGACCATTACAGGAAGCCACCAACCCATCAAAATGTAGGGTTGTAGAGCCCAGTTCCAAGTGACGCATCCATAACACAATGTCCTGCATCTAAGGCTCAAAGAACATTTCCAAAGAACGGGCAGGAATATTGCAAAGGTCAGAGGAACAGAAGGTCTCCTGTGGGATTGTTTCTCCTAGAAATGTCAGAGAAACTACAGTCGTGAAGTCTCATTGACATGGCTGCCTAAACATGATCTAAACAAGGAAGGCACCAATATTCATGCTAACATGAAAGGAAGAGAGCTTCTGAGGTCTCAACCCTAGACAATGGACTACAGGCAAATAAGAAATTCTGAGAGCAAAGAAATAGTCATTGGCTATCCAATACCAAATGGCCATCTCTGAAAACGTACATATAAATCTCTGAAAATGTACATATACGTACATTGTATAGACTGAGTCAGTTGTATTTATGTATTTAGGAATACCCTGTCCACACAGACATATCAACAATTAAAGAAAAGGAGACCTTGATTTTGAAGGAGTGTGAGGGGAGGTCCATAGATAGATTTGGAGTGGAGAAAGGGAAGGGGGAAACTATGTAATTGAATTATAATCTCAAGAAATAATTTAAAAGGGCAGGGAAGGAAAATAGAATGGGGTTTACTTAAAAAAAAATAAGCATAGAACTACCACATCATCTGACAATCTCCCTTCTGGGTCTACAGCCCAAGAAAATGGTATCAGTTCATTAAAGAGAAGCCTCCACTCCTATGTTCATTGCAGTACAATTTGAAATAGCCAAGCTATGAGGGGAAAGTGTCTGTTGGTGGATGAATCAATAAAGGAACCATTGTGCATGCACAATGGAATGTTTTTCAGCATTTACAGAGAAAGAGATCCTGCCATTGGCAATGAACTTGGAGGATATTATGCTGAGTGAAATAAGCCAGACACAGAAAAAGAAGACACTACCTCACTTGCATGCCCATTAAAAAAAAAAGTCAAATACATGGGAACAGAGAGTAGACCAGTATTCGCCAATGCTTAGGCATGAGAGATGAGAGTGATCGGTGATGCTGGTAGATGGGCACAAACTTTCAGCTGTGTGATGAATGAATCCTAGGGAATCTAGTGTGTTGTACGTAGCTGTAGCTAAGAAAAAAATGCATCCTTGAAATATAGGTTAAGAATAGATTTAGTATGCTTATCACACATAAAAATAACAGGATGAGGTGCCAGATGTGTTAATTAGCTTGATTGTGGTAATCACCTCACAATGTGAGTCTACATACATATATCAAAACATTAAGCTATACACATTGTATATACATGATATATACAATTTTTGTGCATTATACCACATTAAATGCTGAAAAAACTGATAGAGCGGAATTGGCTTTTTATACTGAGACCAAATGTGCAAAGATCTATTACATGCTTGGTGATGAACGACTAACTTGGTTGGAGCAAATGGAGTACTTGGTTAACAGTTCACTGGGAACTTGTGTTAGTGAGGCTGGTTTGGGTCAGCTTATTAAGTCTTGAGGGCCAGAGTGTGGCATTAGAGGTTACAGTATGACAAATAGCTTTTGCTTTACACAGCAATTAAGTGTTCAGCTTTGAGAGATTAAACATGGAAGAACAGGCTTACAGGTTTACGGTATGTGTAGAGGAGGGCAATCAAGCCAACATGGTAGTAAAATACCTCGCTCTAGGATCCCACACATTCATCGGTGGTTCCTGTGTGCCACCCGAGTGAGCTGCCGGAAGCACACAGAGATCTCAGTCTAGCAAGCACACAGCTTTTTCAGAACTGGGGGATGACTATGCCATTGTCTAGCTGGGTTATGGTAGCAATATGCTATTGGCTGCATAGCTTATAAGTCACAGAAGTTCTCCCAAGGTCCTCTGGTCTGGTGGTCCAAGATTAGGAAAAGGCAGAGTTGGTTTCTTGGGGGGCGGTTGTTTCCTGGTTTGGTGATGGTGCCTTCTTGCCATGCCCCCACATGGAGGTGGTACGCAAAAGTTCTCTTTGGTTTCTTCTTTTTGGGTGCTGATTGCCTTTCCAAAATGTCTGCTCTCATGATCTGATTACCTCCCAGCACCATCACTTTAAGAATGGGGATTTAAATGCATAAATTTAGAGGGGCTGTCAACAGGCAGGCCACAGTCTCACGCAGACCAAACCTCTGGTGATCTGTTAGAATGAAAAATAATGAATTAAAAGAGCATTTGAATAACTCTAATGTACTATATTTTAAAACCGTGTTCTCATTCTGTCTGAAGTCGGAGAAGACAACTCTTCTGATCTCTTCCTAACTACTCTTTCTATGATAATGTCAGACCCCAGGGTGGATCCTTCCATTCATCCACTTCTTCTCCTGCCACTTCTGCATTTCAGTGGTTCAGAAAAGCAGGCTGAGCCCTCCCTGAGCCCTCCTTTCCCTTCCCTTTAGATTCAGTTTAAATTATTCATTTGCCTAACAGATTTTGTTTTTTTCTTCATAGGTGGTACGGAGGTAATTCTCAGAGCTGACAACATTGGGATGATCACACGTTCTTAATCAGTGGAGTCCAAATTTCAGGTCTTAATGCTTCATTAGAATTTGTATCCTCTGTGATTTGCTTGGTGCTTTCAAGCTGCTCTGTGTTCTGTGTTTGGAACCAAGGCTCCCACATGTACCACCATTTAGTCACATGACAGGCTGAACGTGGGTTTGAATTTACACTTTTGGATCTAAATCTCAACTCCCTGCAGATCAAGGGTCTCTGCTTTGTCAGCTGTAGGCTGGGCACCAGGATGAGGCAGAGGATCTGGATGTATGGCATCATAACTGCTGCTGTGGGACCTGTATCGGGCTTGAATATTAGGCGACGTGTTGGAAGGTTATAGAACTTTTAGAAGGTGAGGTCAGAGGTTGTGGTGTAGGTGGAGAATGCTTGTCCATTTCCTGGCCACCCAGACCAGAAACTATGTTAATTACAACACTCTTTGACCTGTTAGCTCAGGCTTCTTATTAACTAACTCTTACATCTTGAATTAACCCATTTCTATTAATCTGTGTATTGGTACGTGGCTATGACTTTCCGGTAAGGATCTAGCATCTGTCTCCTTTGGGAGCTACAAGGCATGTCTTTGACTCTGCTTACTCTATATATCTCTTCCAGCCTGGCTATATTTTGCTAATTTATTGGCCCAAACAGCTTCTTCATTAACCAATGGTAATAAGATATATTCACAACATACAGAGGGGAAGCCCACATCATGTTGGGTTCTTGGTGGTGTGTTTTGAGGGCCATAGCCCAACTCTGCTTCTGGCCCAAACTCTTGCTTCTGGGTTTAATAAGATATGAACAAGTAGTCTCTCTGGTCCTGAGGCCATACCTCTGGCCTCATTGTGGACTCTATCTGCTTTAGCTGAATTTCCCCTCCTTTAACTTGCTTCTTGTCAGGTATTTGGTTGCAGTGATGAAAAATGGAAGTGACACAGAACCAAAGGCTCAATGTGCGTGAACGAAAGGGGTGTCACCAGGATGGTGGGCAATGAGTAAACAGCAGAGTCGAAAGGATAAACCCACGTGAGACCAGGCAGTGGTAAATTCGTTCAAGCTGAAGTCATACAGTTAGTGTTTGCAAATCAGTCATGACCAGCAGAGTCAGAGGGTAAGTCAGTGGAGGTCAGAAAAACGTGGCTGGATGTCCCTCTAAACAAGACATCATGGTCAAGGCCAGCTATGGTCTTTCCTGAGCTGGTCTGAAGCCTTTTGGAAGTCCATGTGATTTTTTTTGTTTTGTTTTGTTGGTTTGTTTTTTTGTAGACAAGGTTGGCCTCGAACTCACAGAGTTCTGCTTGCCTCTGCCTCCCCAGTGTTGGGATTAAAGGCGTGCGCCACCACTGCCTGCTCCATGTGTTCTTAAACCAGTCGCTTTGGGCTTTTCCCTTTTGTTTGTGTGAAACAAACATTCTTTGCCCCTTTTCAGAAACTCAAGCAGAAGTGGTCAAATAAAAATATTCCCTCCAGCAACTCTACAGGATTCTCTTTTGCTCATTCTAGAAGTTTCCTGCGTGTGTACCAGGCTAGAGATAATCTTGCTGCCAGGCCTAGAAGAGGCTCAGCACCTCCTCATGGTGTGAATCTGCTGGCTGCCATCACTGGCATTTTTTAACTAGTTGCTTGGGTACACATTCCCACTCTTAGTCTCTTCTCTCCTTTTAAGACTTTCCGCTTATATTTCGTTCTTAAACTTTTCACCCTCATTAAATTATGCTCCGATTGGCAAAGCCCTGTCCCTAGGGGGAATTCTTTAAAAGTCCCACATCGTGTTAAAATAAAATCCGTCTTTTACAATTACATCAGTAGCAGACCTTCCCTGTATTGAAAGTCCCCAAGTCCACGCAGCCTTACCTAGCCCATGGATGCTTCCGTTTGATACCCAAAATTATCTTTCACTGAAAACACCAGGGAGGCTGGATTCTAACTAGTATGTTCTTTTAAATTTGCTTCACTTCTTGGACAGAATCTGCTCATTATAAATCCATTCCTTGCCCTTCATTTGAAGGCAAGAGGGACCAACCACGCTTCCTGAACCAAAGCTGCTATATCCTTTCAGCCCTTTGAGCTTCTGATGTCCTGTCTTGCATTTTCACCTACACCTGCCAGGATAGAGAGAAAGGACCTGGTCCAGGATGACAATGCTTTCCGACGAGGAGCTCTGAATATCTGCCGCTGCAGCCTTCACCTTTATTCTTTATCCCCATCCTAGT
This sequence comes from Ondatra zibethicus, assembly GCA_004026605.1. Lineage (NCBI taxonomy): Eukaryota > Metazoa > Chordata > Mammalia > Rodentia > Cricetidae > Ondatra > Ondatra zibethicus. The sequence continues at coordinate 34,907 of PVIU01014375.1, forward strand.
AACCTTGATCTAGTCACAGTATTGGCCAAGTTTATCTTTTACTGTTGATTGCATTTTTGTAACCACACACACACACACACACACACACACACACACACACACACACCCCTAGTGCTGTATAGACATTACCGGTGCATTGCTGTTATAACAATATTTTACTTGGTCGTAAAGCCAATGCAAATGCATACAACTGGTAAGGTTGTGAAGATGTTGGAAATAAGCCGGGCTTGCAGTGCCCTGGAGCAGAGTCAGGTTAGAGGCTGGAGGTCTGGTTTGCTGAGGCTTCTCTTGCTGGCAATACTTTGGTTCCTGCTGGTATCTGCTCAACTTGAAATGATCTCTTGCTCCTTCTGAGGCCCTGGCATATATCCTGGGAGCTGTGAATAAAATAAGGGGGTTGGAAGCAGAGCTAAATTTATTTGTCCAGATATTCATTCATTCATTCATTCGTTTGTTTTTCATTGTGTTCCTCAGTGCTGCCTCAGTAAAACTCCTTCTGGCCTAATAGAAAAAGGAAACAGCTTTTTAATATAATGCAAAAATAGGGAGAATATTTTTAAAACTCTCCATGACAGGTGCTGAATACAGTGCAGTGTTCCTGGAATACAGATTTGTTCAGGGACAAGAAACATTTCATGGAGAGGATAGGATGAGTCACACCCCCCAACTGCTTGAATTGCACTTTGGGTGAATAGGAGTTTGCAACATGTAATTAGCTGATTTTTTCATCAATATGCCTAATAACTAGGACTGGGCACCTTTGAAGTTCAAAGATCAGAGTCTTAAACCTGTATGGACTTATAGCTAAATAATTTGGGGTTTGTGTTAAACTGTAGTTTCTTTTTTCTGGTCCTGCGATGAGGACCGAGAGCCTAGCTTTTCAATAAATTTCCGATTAAAGAATCATTCTGTTATCTTGCATCGTAGTAAAAATAAAACTTATTGTATCTTTATAAAAATCTTTGAAAATAACACTAATTCTAGACCTAAACAAAAATTGCAAGAATAACACAAGAAACTTTTGAATGCTCAGAGTCTAAGGAAAACTCAGATTTACCAGTTGTTTTTCTTCTGCCCTCTGTATGCTATTGCACCTTTTCTACATATTCATATATGATATTTTCCAGTAAAACTGCTTAGAATTGCTCTCATCTGTATCCCTCCACTCCCAGCATCTCCAGGGATGAGGACATGACATTCTTCACGATCAAAAAGGCAACACTGGCACAGTACCATTAGCTACCGAGCAGTCCACATGTAAATATTTCCACTCCAGCCTCGCCTTTTGTAGCAGTTTCTCCCCCTTGGTCTAGGACCCAGGCCAAGGTCAAGATTTGCATTCATGGCCCTGAGTTTTCTTCAATTTGGAAAGTTTGCTTAGCTGTTTATGTTTTTCTTGATCTTGACCATTTTGAGTCATACAGTACAATGATTATATAGAATGTCCTTCTAATTTGAGATTGTCTGATGTTTCCTCTTAATTAGATTGAGGTATGTATTGTTGGCAGGGCTACCAGAGAGGTAATATTGTGACCCAAACCATGTTTTGAGTCTAAAGGATGAAGGGGCTGTGCACCAATTCTGGCCACTAGTGTCTCAACCGAGTACTTTTGCTGGCAGGAGCTCTGTGTTCTTCAGTACTGTACCTGGCCCGCTCTGGCTGGGAAGGGCCTGTGGGATTCTATCTTCACCTAGAAACTTTGGATACAGCTCTTCCCTCTTTCAGATGGGCCTTTGTATTTTGTCCTGGCTCTGTGTGGCTGTCTGCTGTCTCTTACATGACACCTGTGTCTGACTTTGGGACTGTCTCTTCCATGTCTAGGCCTGGCAATATTTTCAGGATGAAAACCGAAATCTCAACTTCTGAAAAATCTGCCTGACTTCTTAATGATCCAAGGACTGTATTCCACTAGCTGTACTTGTCACCTCCCGTGCCCTTGCCACCCTCCTATACTTGTCTCCCTTCTTTGTGTCCCTCACAAGTCATTTGGCTACTCTGGCAGCTGAGAAGCCTACATAGACTTTAAGGTGAGGATAGCTTAGTGTTGATGGGGAATGAGCCAGAGAAGGGGACATTAAGGTTCGTCACTGTGTGCAAACTGCAGTTAGAACAGATGAAGAAGTTTGCACACCCTACTATTCAGGAGGGTCTAAAAATCAGCAAGAATGCAGCAGGCATTCCAGAAGAGCCAGAGGAGGGATTTCAAATATTCCTACCACAAAAAAATGATGAAATATTTGAGGTGATGGATATGATAATTGCTCCAATTTGATCTTTGCACAAGATGAACAGGCATCAAAGTAGGAGATTTTATTGCTTTAGGTAGTGAATTATATACACATTTAGTGCGTACAATTATTATATGTCTAATTAATTAATTAATAGCATTTTTTGAAAAGATCATTCCAGTTAACAACAGAGACATGCATTCCGGAAGAAATCTGTAGTGTCAAGCACTTCTTCTGAGAACAAGCAGACAGGACCCAGGGGGAAATGTCAGGCAAGGCTTGAAAGACAGTGGCTCCCACCTTTCACAGGGAGACTCCAACATTCCCTGAGTACAAGATCTTAATAACAAGAGGCTACCTTTTCTGAGCTTCAGTCTTTCCGTAGGTAAAATGGAACCACACTGTGACCTACCTGGAAGGTTTGTGAGCATCAAGCAGACTGCTCATTAAGAGACTGTCTGATTCAGTGGGTGTGATCTGGGGGATTCCTTGCAGGAACTCTGGCTTGGTGCTGAATCAAGGCCAGTGATGTTTTTCCTATCTGGATCAGGATCAGTCTCATAGGCTGGGTCAATTCTGAACCTGCAGATGGTGGTAAAGTGGTTCCAGCTATTGAGGTCTGGGTACTCCGAGACTGGGCAATAAAGCAACCAATATGAGACAATCAGAGCCTCAGGGCCAAGGGGATCAAAGCTGAGCAGTGCACATTCCAGGAGCAATGTGAGGCAAGGACAGGGGTGACAGAAGCTATCTTTCCATGTGATTATTTTTTATAAGAATCACAAATAACAGTCAATCTGTTGGGAGAGAAAACTTCCCACAATGCCCGGAAGAGAAGCGCCAAGGAAAACAATCCTGATCAAAGCCCAAATCCCTTTGTCACTAGTGCTTTCTCTGCCACACACCCAAAGGCATTTTGTAAAATAGCAGCAGCAGCAGAAAGGAGGATGTGTTAATAGGATACGGTTTGGGTGTCATCAGCCTGTTTCCAGAACGAGCCTCACATCGAGACAGACATCAAAATGGAGAGTGGAGATGAATTCACTCACATGTTGGCACTTGACGGAGAGAAGGAGAAAAATCAAATGCTTTAGTGGCCTGGATGCTACAATTCTTGACGTGCACATTTTTAGCTCCATTTAGCTCTCTCTAACTAATGGGGTTATAAAATCATTTTGTAGGGATGACACCATTAGCGAACACAGCTCTGCTTTGCCTTGAAACGTGAAATATATCAATTAGCAAATATTTACTGACTGTCCACTATATGCCAACCTTGGGTTAGGCACGAGAGGATGGTGGAAAATAATGCAAAGCGTGTTGGCGTTGGTGACAATGGCAGTATGGGATACTGTGTTGGGCTATTTCAAATCCTCCCCGCAGTTTACCCAGGTTGCTGTCTTATTCTGACTTCTCTTGCTGTGATAAATCACTGACCTAAACCAGTGTGGGGAAGGAAGGGTTGCTCTACACTTCTGTGTGACAGTCCGTCATTGAGAGAAGTGAGGGCAGGCCCTCAAGCAGAAACCTGGGGGCAGAACATGAGGCAGAGAACAGAGGAATGCTACCTGGTGCCGAGTTGTCTCCAGCTTGTTCAAGTACATTTCTTATACAGCTCAGGACCACTTGCCTAGAGATGATTCCATTCACAGGGGTTGGGAACTCTTGCATCAAGAAAATGCTTCATAGACATGGCCACAGGCCAAGCTGATGAAGGCAGTTCCTCAGCTAAGGGTCCCCCTTGCCAGATATGTCAAGCTAACTGTGACTGTTAACTACAGCTAACTGTGGTAGTTGCTGACCCAAATTCCTAATTATAAAATAGAAAACAAAGGTGGAGAGAATTAGAGGCATTCTCAGAAAGTGTGTATAATACTGAGTGTGTGTGTTTGCCTGCACGCACATGTGTGGTGGTATCCAAGGAGGTCAGCAGAACACATAGGAATCCTTGTAGTTAGAGGTACAGGCAGTTGTGAGTTGTCTGATGTGGATTCTGGAAGTCAAACTTAGTTCAACTGGATGAGCTACAGGTGTTCTTAGCCATCGAGCCATCTCTTTGCACCCTGGTGCATTTTTTAAAAAAAAAAAAAAACAACTTATCTGCCTTTCCATTACACTATGCAGCATTCGACAAGAGATAATGCACACACTGAAAAGACAAAGGAGCCAAGATAGTGCATGATAAACATGAAAAGTGATTGCTTTTCCAGATTGGAGTCAGGTCCATTTGACAGAACTTGAAACTAGCACAGAGGTGTTTTCAACACCGGAAGAGGGCTTGTTGTTTAAAGAAGAGAACTCAGGCAGTTTGATGCCTGTCACTGAAGCCTCCTCATTAACCGTCGGCACTAAAACACTATGGCTGCTTTGCAGGGAGATCTGTCTGTTTCTGGTGATCTGTGTCCTGCACAGATGGTGTCTGGAGTATTTATTGTAGCTTCCCTTAGCTACAGTTTGGAACAAGCCAAAAGCATCATTCATTCTAGGTGTCCCACCTCCTGCCAGGGTTCCTCGAGGTGCTGGAAGCAAAGCAGTAAAACATGGCTGGGAAACACCTTCTGCGTCACTTCGGAGTGGATGGAAATGCTGATGGGATGGGAGACAGACTGCTGGGAGATTGATGTGTGCAGCCAGCCCTGCACAGAGAGGGATGGCCACCCTGCTGTCGCTCCCTCCTCCCTGCTCCTGACAAGTGTTCTGGGCCATTTGTGGAGGCATTGAGTGAGTGTGTCTGGGCTGATTCAGTGAGGGGCGTGGCTCGGAGGAGATGCAATGTTTCCATCCCGAAGGGACGAGAGAGGCATGTTGAGGAGTGCTGGCGGACACAGACCACCTTCTGATGAATTCAGCACCGAGAACCCTACTCCTGCTCCCCTGAAGAAGGAAGAGTCAGGAGGAAAAAGGGAGCTGGACACCAGGCTAAGAGGGTTCATCTATGTCCAGAACACTTTGAAATAATAAGATCAGAGCAGGCTCACTGGATCCTGTCATTTCCATTTCATGCTCTCGGAGCTTGAAGACAGACTGATGAGTTTGGCTGGCAGGGTTCTTTCTTCTTTTCCTTGGCTCACTATCTGATGTCCTTATTCCTCCTGCAATGATGGGGCATGGTCTGAAGGAGACTGTCTTGGGAAAGCAACACGCCAGGTCTTCACTTCCCTCCTTAAGCATGGAGGAAGTTCATTTGGGCAACTGCAGCTTCCCTTTCTTCCTCCAGGCCTTTGTTAGGTCTTCCTGATGGGCTTCTGGATGCTTCTGCAAGGACAAGGATACAGATGGTTTCTTAGAGGGTTTCACTGAATCACATCAGTCAGGGCCAGGGGAAGTCCAACTCGAGTGCCCGAAGCTCAGTCTCACCTTGGGAACAGTTTGCCTTGTCTCCCAAGCTGCCTGAAATCTTGCGGTATGCCCTGTAGAGTACACCCATGTTCCCCAATCCTCTGTGACAAGAGAACAGTAGGTTAGTGTTAACCCAATCCCCTTCTAGAATTCAGCCAACTTTGATTCTACAGGCAAGGAGAAATGAAATAACAACCAGAAGGAAAAGGAACCTCCGCCTTCTCCCTAATCACAGCGTTTGAAAGGACTTGGCATGCAGTTGCACTCCGAAGTTGTTACCACATCAGAGCCAGGGCAGGACTAATGAGGCAGCAAGCTACAGGATTGCTGGGCATGGTGATTGAAGCGCAGGTCTGCGGCAAGGGAGAGCACAGTGGGGCCTGAGCATAGGAATAGGGATTTCTAGTGCTTGCTTTATCATCTCTAGGCTCAGGGCAACAGGACTCACAATGACCTGGGGAAACAATGTTTTTCTCAGACCTGCAAACGGTGGTGATGTAGCCTCTGAATACATCTGCACAGCTGGGGAAGGGATAAGAGAGGTCTCTACAATTTCCACTAACTGAAGGGCTACCACGAAGGCAGGATTTAACCTCGCAATGTTCCCTTCACCCTCATTTTGCATATGATACAATTTGAGCTCCTAAGTACCAAGCAGTTTTTACTCAAAGCCACCCAGCTCGCAGCTGCACAGGAGTGATTCTAGCCTGTCTAACTTCAAAGCTTACATGTTTATCTTTTCTTAGCAGACTATAGTACAACGTCAGCTTCAGATTGTAGGGTCCTTGCCAATATGTGAGCGAAGAGTTTCATGCAAAGAGTGTTCTCTCTTTCTGCATCTTGTGATTAGTTGAGAGAGAAAATCCTTCTTAGTTTCTTCAGATTTTTCTTCATGCAAGTTTTCTTTCTCTGTGAATGACAGAGTGAGTTAATTAAAAAACAATTGAACATGTAGTATCCGACTCCTATTATTATTTCCCATTTGCTTGGGTAGATGCTGGCAGTATCAGGTGAAAGACCACAGAGAACTATTTGGGAAAAGGAAATAACAAATTCACAAAATCATTGAAAATGGAATTGAAAAATCTGAGTCTAGCTTATGGCTAGTGCTATTGAGAAGAGAGAAACAAAAGAAGGAACTGCTGTAGATAACAGGAGAAGGGAAAAACAAGTTGTCGTGAATGTCCAGGAAGCTAGGTCAAGGTTCCTAGGAGGAGAGGCAGTCAAGCAGTTGCAAAACTTGGCAGAAGGAATGTTTTGCAGGAGCATTAAGTGTGAAGCCCTGAAGTGGCAAAGAGCAGGCCATGAACCCGAGGCCTGAGGATCCAGATGGAGAGTTGCTTTGTTTTCTTCTTTGAAAGAGAAGTTGATCAGGTGGGCTCCCATTGATCATGCATGAAGGCTGAACTCAGTTGTGGGAAGAGAGACAGGCTATGACTAAGGATTTACAGTGAAAGAGTGGTACATGTTGTTTTAACTTTGACAGTTATGTTGTTGGTACAAAAGCATGACCTTAGCCCAAATCTTAAAATGAAACTGTTTTGTTCTGTTTTTGTTTTAATGTTTTTCAAGACAGAGTTTCACTGGGTAGCCCTGGCTGTCCTGGAATTCACTCAGTAGACCAAGCTCGCCTGCACCTCACAGAGATCTGTCTGCCTCTGCCTCCCAAGTGCTTGCTGGGATTAAAGGTGTGCACCACCACCACCCAGCTAAAAATATAACCGTTTATTGGTGGAAAGGTCTATTTATTCTTACTCTTCAGGAATCCTACTGCTCTGCCAGGTTAGGGTATGCTCTTCTGAATATTTATATTCAATATATATATTCAATTCAACATATTCATTATATCATTATATATGCCATGCTATATATACTACTTTACACACGTATATGCATATGGTAAGTACATGTATGTTTATAGGCATGTGCTGCATAATGGCATTTGGTCGGTAATGTGCCACATATACATGCTACTCTCAATAAGATTATTCTGTAGTATTAATGTAGCCATCTCTTGTGTAAATGAACCCTGTTGATTTCACTTAGTGATAAAACGGCTTAAGGATACATTTCCCAGAACATAGCCTCATCATTAAGCAACACATGATACTATGTGTGGGTATTAATACCATTAATTAATTATCATGGTTATGTAGATTTCCTACCCTTTCCAATTCACTTTATAATTTCTCTCGCAGGTCTTGCTATAAAACATAGGCAGGTAGAAACCATGTCTCTGTGTGCATCTGAATAGTCAGTTTTACGCACAGCCAATGCTGTAGCTCCTGGGGACAGGTCATCTGAGTTTGACTCATGTCCCATTGGACTTCGGGTAACTTGGCCTCTCTGTGTCTCGACTAACTCAACCAGTTAATTAGACTGGCAAGAGTGCCACTTCATAGGATTGCTCTGAGATGAAATGAGGTTAAAATCAGTACCCAGAAGCACTTGGACCACTGTGACACGGCCACTCTCCTGTTGGTTATGGACACACAGTGAATTATGATCCTCTGTTTGTCATTTGGTGCATTCCTGGTGTTTGCTGGGAATTCAGCTATGAATATAATATGCATATCATCTCTATCCTATGGGAGTTTGTTTGTAGAAAAAAATAACCAGGAATGAAATTTTAGGGTCCAGAAGGGGTGTACTTAATTTCAATAGATGTCATCAAATTCTTTTATAGATGATTTTCCAATTTACAAGTTCACTCCCAATCTCTGCCTTCAAGCTTTTTGCTCTAAGCTTAACAGATAGGTAAACAGTGGTATCTGATTGTAATTTTATTTTCCATTTCCCTTAATTTGATTGAGTTTAAACATCATTTTTATATTAAAAGTTATTGCATTTCCTTCTGTGTAAACTTTCCGCTTATTTCCTTTCATATTGTTGACACTTTTCTATTTAATTGTGTTATATTAGTTTAGTGGGGAAGGGTGTGGGTTCTGAGGGAGAGTCTAGTTAGAATCACCGTTCTGCCTGTTACTAGCTGTGTGCTTGTGGTAGGCTAATTAATCCCTCCGTGCCTCTGTTTCCATTGAATAACATAGTATATATGTCACATCTTGTTGTAAGACTTGAATAAATGATGAGAAGCTGATCATACAAGTAGAGAATGACTAGACCATAGACAAAATAAAACTCTGACCCACAGCGTGACAGGACAAGGCCAAGAAGCAAGAAAATCATGATCACCGTAACAGTGGGGCTACGGGGCTCAAGATTTGGTTCCACAACTTCCAACCCTTTAAAGGGAGGCAGCCACGCTCCTCTACTTTGCATCGCACTCTACTGCAGATGGTTCTCATCCTAATTGTCCATAGCAACCACATCCAGTTGGAGCACTCCTGAGCCTTCCTGCATTTCATCTGTAAAGCTTTTCCACTTTTGTATTCATAGTTGATTGTCTGCCCAACATGAAGGATGGTAGCTGACTCACACTACAGCAGACTCTGAGGAAATGGCTTGCTCTCATTTGGGTGGACTTTATTTATTCCTGTAATTAGTGATTGGAAAAGCCTAGAAGACGATTTGGCATGTGGCAAACACTCAGTTCTACAGCCAGTTGGTGGTGGTGCTTGCCTGTGATTTGTGGTGTTTTGAGTAGTTTTATGGCCATTTTCCTTTCTAGAATGCAAGCCCCTTGAAAGCAAACATTGCTGCTGCTGATTTCCTTGGAAATCTTCCGAGCCCATGCCTCACATGGAGTATGAGTATCTGGATTGAGGTGGAAGATCAATCATACCTGAGTTTTAGGCAGGCCTCGTTGTCCAGATGATAGACACACTGTGGTTTGAAGCTTCAAACTCAAACCTCCCCATGAGTCCCAGGAGAGAATTAGACAGAATCAGGACCAATGGGTTCATTTATGCTGATGTAGGATCAGAAACAATTGCTAAAAAATTGTTGACAGATTGTAAGACATTATAAACCTGGAATGTGAGACCACTGGCAAATAATGAATACCTTTAGTTTCTTTCAAAATGGATTAGGAAATAGTATTTAACAGAAGTGTGGGGAGATTATTGTGCAATAAAGTCCTGAAAAAGTCCTTTGGTGGGTTTTCAATTCATCTGGTGACATAAGCAGGCAGCTGCTTAACAAGCATTTATCTTCACACGATCTCACTTGCCAGTCACAGCAGTAGGAAGACGAGTAGCATCAGGGCTGCTCAAGGGCACTGGACTAGTGTTCCAAGAAGGAGCCATGTGTTTATCTCAGCCTTGTCCTTTTGAATTGTGCGTATAGTTCCCAAACCTGCATTGCTTCATAGATTAGTACGTCTTTGCATATTTATACATCCTTTGGGCACTCATGACTCTTCTAGACGAAATATAAAGGCTGACATCCATTGGCTTCTCAGGGGCAGAATTTGCTGAGCTGAAAGAGTGTCCAGTGCCCATGTGGATCCACCATGCTCTCCATTCTTGCTTGTGTGCTTCAGTCTGCAATTACTGTTGCCATTTCCCTGTAGGCCTTCAGGCCCTGCAAGAAACAGCAGCTGTGGCCATCTAGTTCATGCCACTAATTAAATGGAATTTATGTTTCAAATTTGGAAATGGCTCTCTTCTTGCCAAGTCACCATAGCTGTCTGAAATCAAGCAATCGAATTCACGGAGTTTCAGAAACCCTTCTCTGGCTAGATACTCCTCATTTTATTCCAATCAACATTTATTGATCAAGTGTTCCATGCCAAGGATACACAGACCAGACTTCTTTGCCGAATCACCCCCATAAATGTTTCCCAAACACCCAGAATGTACGAGGTCATGGTCTGTGTTTACGGATGAAGAACGAAAGAAGAGATCTCTGAGGAAATTCAGAATCTATGGAAAGTGGTGTTGGATTTGTGCGAATCCAATGAAAAGTGAGACTCTGGATTCTGGCAGGGCAAGAAAGACTCAGGGAAGTCAAGAAATGCCTGGATTCCCATCCTCTGCTCCTCAGAGGTTGGGGCGCAACTAAGTCATAGAATATTCACCTTCCGCACATTCGCGTGAGCCCCTGGGCTCAGTTTCCTAGCATTGAAAACAAACATACAGCAGCAACCTCAGAACTTTAATGGAAACACAGTCAGGAAACATCAGGTTGGGTTCTTCCCCTTGCCCTATAATCTGAATACCATTTCGAAAAAACCACACAGAGGAAGATGAACTGTTTGAAGCTCAGAGTCTAGACTCTCCCTATCTTTTCCCCTCACACCGCACCTTAAATTTTTTGGTCATCTTTTCTTCCTCTCCCCAATTATCCTATCTGCAGGTTATTGGAACCATCTTCTAGCTCATAGGCAACTGTTCAACTCTGGACTGGTGAAGGTAGACCCATTTTTTCCTGGGTGCCCACCATCTGCGATGAGACTTGCTATGTTAACTTGACATGTGGGATGAGGAAGGAACTCATGGGCCCTCTTCCCTCTTGACGCCCCCTAGGGATACATTGCTGCTCCATGCTGTCTGCTTTTGTGAATATCTGCAGGGCTTTAAATAGAATCCTGTGGGAATAGCTCTTTTTCAAGGGAAGTTGAAAGCACTTCCCTCAGCCGGCCCTTGGTCTACATCAAAGCCAAGTGTATGCTCAGCAGGAGTCTCCTCCAGTCCTGTTCTGGTCGGAATTAACCACAAATGTCTTTTCATTAAGTAGTAGTTAAAAGCCTCATTTCTGAAAGAGAGTGGGGAAACAAAAAAGATAAAGAAGAAAGGAAATAAAGGAGTTTGAAATTTTTCTTCAGAGACTACCTAAGTCTAAAATCATGAGAATGCTTTCCTAAAATTACAAGGCTAGAAGGACAAGGAAGGGGTGAGCCAGACAATATTTATAGTCCTTAATGGTACCTCTCAAGGTGTATAACTTAGTTAAAATGCTTAATTCTTCCGAATCCTAGTCAATCTGACTTTGGAGACGTGTGTGTGTGTGTGTGTGTGTGTGTGTGTGTGTGTGTGACATCTCTGAGCCTCTATTTTGTAATCCTCTAAACAAGGGTAATGACTGTAGCTATTGCAAAGGTTTGCTGGGTGCGTTCAATGAAACAAGCTATATAAAGGACCCAGGGACGGTGGTGACAGACAGCAAGCCTTTTATCATCATGGTCATCGTCGTCATTTCTATTCATTTCATGTGTGTTTGTTCCACCGTCTTTGCTATTTTCTGGTTTCAGTTCCATCGGGGGCATAAAAGGAAATCTAATGTGGTTATCTATGTCGAGAGGGTCCGATTCTAAAAGGGGAGATAAAAATCATACAGAAATACATAAGTACAAGAGAAAAGACGAGACTGCAGCAAGAAATAGACATGATGCAATGAGAGGCCAAAGCAGCAAAGCTTTAATTTCGGATGAGAGGTGCACACCACGAGAAAGTCTGGGGGAAGCGAGATGTTTGGACTAGATTTTGTTGGATAAATAGAACTTGAAGAAACAAAGAGTAAAAGTTATTCTGTAGGGAGAAATCTGTGTGATTCAATCCTTGGGAAAATCAGGACAAATTGAGGGACAATCAGGTAAACCGGTTTGGACCTAATACAGGCTGTTTATGGAGGGACGCAGAGTAGGACAGAGTAGGAAGGCAGGTTGAGATCCCATCACAGAAGCAGCCAATCATTTTAATAAGCATGCTCTCACCAAAGGTTGGGCATTTTGAACAAGTACTTGGAGCCAGAGAACATTGATAGCTGTGTACTTTGTGTCTGAGACAGTCATGCTAAAGCCATGAGGTGTGAATTCAGTGGCTGTCTCCTGCTAAGGGCCAGAAAGCCATTGCATCAGGTATCCTAGGGGCCACTGGACTGATGCCACCCAGCCCAGCATCCTCTACTGAGGCATCCCACCTGAGCATCTGTCCAATCACCCTGCTTCTTCTTCCATTTCTCTTTGGCTTGCTTTTTATAGGATTTACATGTAAAGAAAATTAGGATTCTTGCCTTTGGTTTTAGGGTGAATATGAGAAAGGGTAGAAAAATAAAGTTTATAGAGCTCTTGTGAAGTATCTTACTGGCTTTCTTGTATTCAAGTGCATTTAACGTGAGTGATTTCTCAAGTGTGCATTCCGTCTCATTTCTTCTGACAATGAGACTGGCACTCAGAGAAGGAGCCTTCTGACTTTCCCACGGAGCTGCATGCAGATGGTGGATGAGGGCTGCTTCCCATGCTACAGGCTGAAATGCAAAGCCTAGGTCCACTTCACCCTGAGTCACTGGGCTCTTTGATGAGTTACTGAAATTATTTAACTAGTTGATATGGATTATCTAACTGTCCAGGAATATGGCCAATAGCAGAAGGGGACATTTCTTTGTCGTTTTCTAGCTTAGGGCTTGTTATCAACTTTTTGGGGGGGGCATCAGTTCTATTGGATATTGATCATTATGTATGCAGTGCTCCAGATGTGCTGAAGAAATGTTCACAGCAACAGTGGATCCTGGTCTCTGAAGCCTTAGAAGGTGGGATGATGCAATGGTAAGAGCACTGGGGATGGCATGAAATCTAGAGGTTGAAGCTATTGGCTTTACTATTGCTTGTCATGAGGGGAGACAAATCTCACTGATCTCTGACATGCTGTCCTGCAAAATAAATATATATTTACTTAGATTCTCCTAGAACTTAGAATTGTAGCCCGAGGAGTAAATGAGATAATGGCGTTGAAGGAGTTTTCTCCAAGCTGCAGGTCCATGCAGGTTCAGGTGTGGACAACAGTTCTAAAGGAAGAAACTGCAAAGAAAACAAATGTATATTTTCATATAAACGAGGGCCAAAGGGTTGTTACTATATACAGGCCATCTTCAGCGTAAAACCAAGGAAGTCTCAAGTCCAGGACCTGACACAGTTCCTTACTGTTCTTTTTTTCCTCCCTGTTGAAAAATTGATCACATTCTTTCCCCCATGACATTTCATCTAAATCAAGTTGTCAGGAAGGTGTGATTTCTTCCAGGTGTGTGTATGAAAATGAATAGGTTGCTTTTTCCTTGGGGTCATTAGCACTTACCTATTTTCTGGATGCCTGATTTGCTGAAGGCAACAATGGATAGCACTCACAGCCAGAATGACTGACTGAGCATGCTCCATGCTTCTGTCACCATTTGTCTCCTCGCTTCCCCTAGAATGTTCAGTGACTTTTCCAGAGACCCATGGCATAGGTTTTCTGCTAAGTATCTGAATTCTTTGCTTTGAAGGTTAAGGTTCAGGGGGGATAGCTCAGTGGTTATAAGTGCTTGCTGTACAACCATGAGGATCTGAGCTCAAAGTCCTGTGCCCGTGACAACAAACCAGGTGTAACCTTGCGTGTCTCTGTTACCTTACAGGGCCCATGGGGGACAGAGGCAGGAAGATCACTGGGGCTCACTGCTTGCCAGCCTAGCAAGAGAAAAAAGTTTGGACAGCTCTGGAAATGAGTTCTCTCTCAAATTCCAGAGAATGTAGTTAAATATGTGTCAGAATTTCAGAGAAAACTTAGCAATCATTTAGTTCAGTCTTGTTACTGTACAGGCTAGGAATCCCATTCTCAATTATCCATTCACGAATCCATCCACTCATCTACCCTCCCACCCACAAACTATTTCCTTATCAATTCTGCCCATGTGTGGTGATCCCCTAGTATATGATAAACACAGCAATAAACTCTTGATGAATTGGTATTTTTCAAACTTTGACACTTTGATTGTATTTGACTAATTTTACTGAATTTTCTCTTTGTAAGCGTGTGTGTGTGTGTGTGTGTGTGTGTGTGTGTGTGTGTGTGTGTTGAGAGAGAGAGAGAGGCCTGCCCAGGACATTGTGGGTTCTATGAAAGTGTTTTAGCATTAAGCTATATCCCTAGCTTGCTGTTGGTTAATTTTAAATAACTCTAATAATTATGTATGTGTACTCTATATAATCCAGGGGTGCTTTTTCATGCATTATTCATCTGATTATCATGAATGTATGAGAGGTAGGTACTATTATCCTTTTGTTTTCTCGGATGATAAATCAGCAGCCCAGGAGGATTAAGTAACCTGCCACATATCACACAATTAGTCTTGGAGCTAGCCTTGAAATCCAGCTCTTACTCTAAGACCACACATATAGCATTGCATGGTGAGGTTAATGGTTCCGAGAAGAGAAATGACTGACCATGAGGTCATAGAACAATTTTTTTTTATAAGAGGCAGAGTCTTCTCAAGCAATTTATCTTGTGTGTGAATATGAATAATTGTGTTTACATGTGTTTTCTTTCAACTTTCCTCAATCTGTTAAGAAATTTTGCACTTATTACCTTGCTAAGTCAGAAATATTATTTTTTCCTCTTTAAATAGCTTGTTACAGTAGTCAGAGTGTGCTGTTGAGTTTGGAGGAGTAAAGTCTGAGAAGTGTTGAGCTGATAATGCAGAACTTCTCAACATTTCTGTAAGAAAGGCATATAGGACCAGGAAATCCTTTGGAAACTTTGAGAAGACAAATATAATAATATCCTTAAAAATGATAATCCAGGGAGTCACAAGTAAGTATCTGGTCAAACATAAGCGAAATCATTAACTCATTTAATTTTTGATTACTCAAGAAAAAACCATCATGCTTTACAAAAAATGCTCACCTAAGGCAGGGGTTCTCAGACTTAAGTGAGCTTATGAATCATGTGGCGCCTGCTGACTGTGGCTCTGTAGACACTAGGTAAGAGATAGGTCTCTCTACTGCCTTTCTAAGGCCCTTGCGTTGGTGACACTGTGAGTAGTGAGTTTTCTGAACAAACATAGTTCCTTATTACGACCCTAGAGGAAGTATGAAAAGTTGCTCAGATTTTCTTATTGTGTAACACATTTTTAGCCACTGAGAAAATATTCACAGAATCCTTGCAGAACCAGCCCCTCAAGACAGTTCTGAATAGGTGGTTAGCATCAGCTTGTATGCAGACAAAATGGGTTTCAGAGAGAGAGGCTTGGGGATTATCTATCAAGTCATGGTGGGCTCCATATGAACAGTGAGAAAACCTGGACGCCATCTTAATAGACATCTGGGTGCTGGGAAAGATGAGGAAAAGCACAACATGAACTTGACAAACTAAAACTGTGACAGAAATACAACGGGGGCACAGCAGAATGTTTCCAGCTAAAATATCAATAGACACTATTTCTCTGTAAACAGACACTATTAACATGGTAGATCATAGAAGGAAAGAGGAAGCAAGGCCGCCTTACAAGCTGCAGAAGAATCTGCAATACGGTTACCCCAGTAGGATGTAAAGAACAGTACCAATACACTGTAAAACTTTAAAGAAATGTTTCCACAAGAGCTTGGCCTAGGCTATTAAAATTTTATATAGAGTATTTTAAAGAAAATATAGAAAAATTGGAGAAGATTTTTAAAAATAGCAGCATTCTTCGAGCCTGAGAAATTCCCTGCATTCCTGGCCAAGTCCTCTGTGCTTCTTTCCTTCCTCAGATGCTTTACTCCCATCCTCTTGTCATTTACAACACTACATAAAACCGAGCTGCGATAAGGCAGCTATCCAGTGGGAGCCACTCTTAAACTTGCACGCTTCCCTGTAAACATGTTTGAAATTCAAGTTGCATGCCTAGTAAATTCCCTGCTTGGACAGTTGCAATGTAATTAATGTAACTTTACTAAAAGGTAACATTGATATTTGTAGAGCTATATCATCACAATGCCGGTTCAGGGAGTTGGTCCAGCTTTTCTAACAGATTGAGGCTGGGAACGAATGCTACCTAGTCAGTGGCATTTGACATTTGTTTAGAACATTTCTTTGGTAAAATGCATTAGTCAAGAGAGATACATGGGGATTTATATGGCATGTCCAAAAGTCATGAGAAAGTTTAGGGCCTGTAGTATTCTTGTTTAAACTTATTTTTGTTTGGTTCTAAGGTTGTTAGTGGGAAACTTGGAGCCAGGAATGGCCTTCCAGGCAAAGCTTAATGACTGAGTTAATTTAACTTGGTTTAAGGCAGCAGCTGTGAACATCACCACCATCCATCCAGGGAGCCCTGCGGCTCCTAGCCTGACCTGTAATTTCCCTCCCTGGACAAAACTAGAGAGCTTGTAGTGGTACACTTTATGTTAATCTCATATTCATTTGCTGAAAAAAAATCATTTATTCGGTCATCTTCGGAAAGAACACTCATTGCGCTTTGGATCTTCAACTGGAAGAACACATGTGCATCCACACATCCTTAATGTCATTCTCTCTTCTTACACATTCAATCCGGAAAGCAGTATTTGCTTTCCAAGGGGAAACAGCGTGTCTGTCGACAGATCTACCCCCAGTTGTTTCATTGGGTTTTGAAGGACATCTGGAAAGCTGGTCATATATGAGTTTTGGATGTTTCAGGTCCCGAAAGACACTAGGCATGGAGACGGGATAAACAGGACACTGAACAGCTTGATTTGTTGTCAGTAAGTCAGCTACTGAGCCAGAAGCCTTTCCTTTCTCCTCTCATTTAGTTCTCCAGATCCAGGTGAACCTGAGTATCATTCTCTTTATTTTATTGGAGGAATGTTGAGATTCACAGAAGCTAGAAATTGTGCACACTCCTGTCGTGACAAAGTGTACATCTTCATCTGGTCTTTTCCTCCTCCCTCTATCCCTCTCCTCCTTCCTCTCTTCTCTCTCCACCCCACCCCACCCCACCTACTTCTTCTAGTATGAACTTCTACACTATGCCAGCCTGTGTTATTGGTGTGAATCAGAAGAAAATTCAGACACACATCACACTTAGGAAGCCTGGGAGCTACAGCTAAAGAGAAGTACTGGGTTATTTCCAAGGTCCATTCCAGACA
>PVIU01014376.1:0-52216 GCA_004026605.1 Ondatra zibethicus
TGGTGGTGGTGGTGGTGGTGGTAAGATTTAGAAAACAAAGATTACCTAATAGTAGAAACTTCACTTCTGCAGCTTGGCTCATGTGAAGATTGAGTTTCCCAGTATCTCTGCCTTTAACCAAATACACAAACTCTAAGGCCTTGAGATATAGTCCAATGATAGATTTGCCTTGCATGCACAAGGCCTGGGTTTGGTCCTTAAAGGCATGAAAAACTAACAAATAAGGGGGGAAAAACTTCTTTTAATTAACAAAGTCTAACTAGGAGAATTGTCCATATGTTTTGCACACATCCTCTTGAAGCAGTGCACCGTGACCTCTGCACACATAAAGGCTGGTCAAGGCCAAGGGGGAGGTGCTGTGGCAGGGAGGGGGGTTCACTGTGCTTTTTTCAGATCCCTGAAATGTGTGCGGGACTCTGTACACCTTATGTTGTCTTGCAGACACTGACGAGTGTTCTATCGGCAATCCCTGTGGGAATGGCACGTGCACCAATGTGATTGGAAGTTTTGAATGCAATTGCAATGAAGGCTTTGAGCCGGGGCCCATGATGAACTGCGAAGGCAAGTCATCCTGCCTTGAGATTGTGTTATCTTCCTTTGATGTATAGAATGTGTTTTAGGAACTTATTTCCATCTATAGCTGCTGTGTTATTCTGCTGTTTATACTCTCCACCAGTACATTGTCCTTTGCCTCATCCAGCTCTCTCTGTCGGTCGCTGTTCTAGGCATCTGTCTCTTGACAGCAGCACCGGCGTGGCTCGGAGCTGGCATCTGTTCTTGTTTCTTTCTTTAAGAGTTGGTTATATTTTCATGACTTCTCATTGTATTGGTTAACTTTTAATTTGTACTCTGAATACTGACAATGACACATTCTGGGCAGAGTTACACTCCTTTGAGGAATGTTGATGCTTTGATCTTAGCAGAGTTGAGTTGTGTAGACACAATGGCAGCCTGGTTGGCCTGTGAAGGCTCAGGTATCAGTTCCGCCCTTGGAACCTAGAAGCTTGCTTGAGTTTTGTCCCATGCATGCATGGCACAGTCAACAGCCTAGGCTGCATACGTGGAAAGGAAGAAAGTATATCACTTCTCTTTGCTGGAGCTCCTTTCCAGAATCTCATTCACTCTTGAGCACCATGGCGGCCTCAAGGTTCTGTCCCCTGGACAGGATATTAAAAAGTTGACATTTAACTCTCAGACTGCCACTGCTAGGATAGTGGTCACCTGCAGGTTAGATTTGGAGAAGGGAAGAAAGAGGGAGGGCAGCCCACATAGTAATTAACATTAGTTCCTGCGGGTTCTCAGCTCTGAGTTTGTACCATTAACTAAGACTCCAGGTAGCCTTTAGGGTTCATCCAGCATATAGCTGTTAACTCGCTGGAGGAGGAGTTGGCCAGGTACTATATTTTATATACCAGAAGTGAGAGTTTTATTACATTGTTGCTTCCTATATGGTCTGCAAGCAAACACACTAGTGTTTCTTTAAAGAAATGATTGGGGGTGGGGGATACAATGAAGAGCCTCACGCTGAGCGCGTGCCTACTTCCTTAATCAGATATCAACGAATGCGCCCAGAACCCACTGCTCTGCGCCTTCCGCTGCATGAACACTTTCGGATCTTACGAATGCACGTGCCCAGTTGGCTATGCCCTCAGGGAAGACCAAAAGATGTGTAAAGGTGAGACAAGAGCTGCAGCTTGACTTGCCCCGTTGGGATGGATCATACTTTGACCCTGGTCTTTGTCTGAGCAGTTTTCTCCCAGGGCTTTACAGGAAGAAGCGTGGCAGCTTTGCTGTAGCTTTTCCCACCTAGATAACAGGACGTTTAAAAGCCTATGGGTGGGGTGGCCCGAGCGTCCCATCCCGTTGCTGTCATACTACCGGACTCCTACTCAAGCGGAGGTCACCCTTCCCTGACTCACTGTAAGGACCAGTCCTGAGAGTGCTAAACATCTGGACTAGAGCCAGCTGTTCAGGAGACTAGCTAACACTAGCCTCTGTCACACTAAATGATAGCATGACGAGGGTCGGAAGACCAGAAGTAATGACTGAAAATTACTAGCGTACAGCCCACTCAGCACGATGTGCTATTGTTACTTTTCTTCTCCTTTCGATACATATTTTAATAAATGTCTTCTAGATCTGGATGAATGTGCCGAAGGGCTGCACGACTGTGAATCTCGAGGCATGATGTGTAAGAATCTGATTGGCACCTTCATGTGCATCTGCCCCCCTGGCATGACCCGCAGGCCAGACGGAGAGGGCTGCGTAGGTAAGCCCCAAGGATGGTCTCTGCTTGAGCAGCGCTCTTGCTCCAAGCCAGAACTAACACTGCTCCCGGATGAGCTAAACATAAGCCAGCTCTTTTCCAGGTTGTACCAAGGCCCCTCTTCATCATGTCAGGGTCCAGGGCGGCACTCGGGACTCTGGACTGTGCAGTGGTGGCCCACACAGCTGGAAATTATGGCCATTTGTTGTTTGTTAGCCTCTGTGAGTCTGAAACATCAAATGCTGAAGTGTGGAAAACATCCGGGAAATACCTCTTCTCGTGTAGAAAAATGAAAGCTTTGAGGTTACCGGTCCCACCTTTGTGTCCTCCCGTGAGTGAGAAGATCAGTTCAGGGGCAGTCCAGCAGGGTTAGCACCTTGTCCCCCATGACTCAACTTGTCTGAGTCTCAGTGCGTTCGTGTTTAAAGGGATAGAGGGTAGAGCTATGACATCATGGCATGTGCCGGTCTTGCCTCGTGCAAGCATGCCACGACTACCACAGTCATTCTCTGTCCTTCTTTCCTAAAGTGCTATCTGCTACCTGAGCCACCGTAGCCACTGCGTGAGCTTTCTCCTCCCTAAGACCAGGGACTGTTTAACTTAGAACCCGCTACTCCCTTACCAACCTCCACTATCTAGGGACACTGAAGTATTTTTAAAGAAACAACAGTTATTAGTAATTTTCCTGTTTCTGAAAAAAAAGAATACGAAAGTAAAGAATAAGGTTTCTTAAAAATGAATCTACACACGGTTGTCTGCTGCTCAAAGCTACACCAGAGAGAGGCTGCAAATGGACCCGGGTGCCTTTAGGGGACAGAAATGTTATGAGACTGCATTGTGGTGACAGTTATGAGGGCCTGTAATTGACCAAAAACCATTGGATTGTATGCTTACAAATTTTATGGCATGCAAATTGTACCTCAGTAGAGTTCGTTTTTTAAAAAATGAAGCTTCCCCAGAGAAAGAAATGCAGGACATATAACATTGTGCTATTTGTACTAGCAAAAAATAAATGGATAAAACCGCCAAAGTGTGCATTACGGATACATAAATAAATCTGTTGTGGAATATTCATGCCAGAAAATACACAGCTGTTAAAATGAGTGTGATAAATATATGTGTATATACTGACACAAAAATAACCGTGAACATACAGAGTGAAGCCATATAAAATAACATTTCATTTTATAGGAAATCTAAAGTGCTATGTTTTCTGTGGGTAGCACAAGCAAGCAAATATGTAGGATAAGTTTTAAAAAGAGGAATCGTGATTCACAGCAGGAATTGCCCACCAAAGAAAAAGTATTTAAATTAAAGGTTTCTAATCTAGAGTGACTTTATCTAAAAAGTTTGATCTTTGACAAGAGTGAATTCCTAAATCAGATGTGT
Source organism: Ondatra zibethicus (assembly GCA_004026605.1). Lineage (NCBI taxonomy): Eukaryota > Metazoa > Chordata > Mammalia > Rodentia > Cricetidae > Ondatra > Ondatra zibethicus. Next base: position 3,656 of record PVIU01014376.1, read on the forward strand.
AGTATAAATCTTAAAAATGCAGCACCCTGCTAAGTTCTGCGTGGATTCTGACGTGTTCTCCTCTGTCTGTCATTGCGACAAAATGCGTGAGATAAACAGAAAATGGTGCTTTGGTTCATAGAGTCTAGTCCATGACTGAGGGCCCATGCTTTGAACTTAGGTCCAAGCATCACATCACAAGAGGAAAAGCTCTCCTCCAGATCACCAAAAGGCCAAAGAAATGAAGCAGGGGCTGGGGTCCCATGGTCCCCATAGGGGACAAGTCTGCAGTGACCCTGGCACCCCCTTGTTATGCCCCCACCTCCCCAAGGTTTCACCACCTCCCGCTAGTACCACATGGTGTCTACCCGTTAGCATGTCCACCCTGAGGCGGCGTTCAGTGTCCACACTGCGGGTGCAGTGTCTTGTAACTTAACAAACTTTATCTAATGAAAGTTAGGGTTTGTGTTTGCTTGTTTTGTTTTTAAGTCCTACGTTAAGAGATGAGTTACTCCCTGGTTGTTTCAAAATCACTATTCATCCAAGACCTGTCAATTCAGGGGATTAACCTAGGCTCCTCAGTCAAAATAGAATGTTCCTCAAATCTAGCACAGGGCAGAACTTTAATGTGGGGGAAGAAGGGAAGAACCATCCTGGTTACTGCGCTTAAGACATATTTTCTTTTGTTTTAAATTGGAGTGTATGTTCTTAGTCTAATTTTATCTGGCTAGAGTACTCAGAAATATATTTGGCTTTATTTACATGGAACTTTTCCATTTTTTATAGCTAGCAGACACTCATTATAATGCCAGTACATTAATCTGTCTGTTTCCTGGGGACAAAGGTGGACAGCAGGAGGAAGTGTCTCATTAGAACTGTTGCAAATGATCTGGAGAGCTCCAAAAAGGGTTTAATTCTTCGTCCCTCATTTTCTTTATGGCATATGACTGGTGGAGATGCGGGAAGGATGACATCTCTTCTAGTACTAATATGTTATGATCTTGTTGATGGGTAGCATTTTGTATCTGTACTTTTTATTGTTAAAATATGCAATAAAAGATGTGAGCCCCAAGACCCGGCATAGTGGCTCAAGCTTGTGACAGCAGCACCTGGGACCACGTGTTCAAAGGCAGCCTGGGCTGTGGAGTAGGAAGTGGGTTTTGAAGATGGTCAGATACTCAGCTCTTCATTGCAGCACACTGGTTGTGCAAACATATGTAAAGCCTCTTTGGACTGCCACAAAAACACTGTGGGAAAAAATAAAACTTCATTTGATGCAGGCAGTATGATTTCATAATTAGAAATCCCAACAAATAACAAAATATTATAAAAATTAAAAGTCGTTGCAGAATTTAGAATGGAAAATAAAGTCATTTGAAAAATGAAAAATGTACATGCATGACTTCGGGGCCTAAGAAAATTTCTAAAAAAAAAAAAAAAGTCAATTGTAATAAAAATATAAAACATGGCAAGCTAAGGATGTTATACAGGATATAGGGGGGATAATGAAGACTGTAAAATTAACCAGAGGTAGAAACTTGATTCCTGAGTGTATTATAATCAAAGAATCATTTCTTGAACAAATCACAGATGCCAAAATCTAATAAATAGAAAACAATATACCGAGATCATTAAATTTGATTAAAAATGGATTCATAAGCATCTGAGATAGTAATTTAGAAGAAGGCAGTTTATTTTAAAGATGATGGGATAAAGATACATCCTTCTCAAGATTGAAGATTTTAGTCACAATGGACTGTGAAGGCTGCCTTTGAACACTGTGAGGTTTCAGCTACCACACAAGAGCTAAGTGGCAGGCTCTCCTTCCGGCTTCAGCCAGCCAGTTCAGTTTTCCAAAGTTTGATTAGAAGATGAAGAGCATGGTGAGCCAGAGACATGGGAGTCTTTTTGTGGAGGCCACGATCTACGCTGTAGTCTCCGGAAAGGCGAACAGGAGAGATAGCCTGGCACCATGCTGTTTCATTATCGACAGGCTTGTCTAGACAGGGAGATTCCTAGAGTTAAGGCCTGAAGCAAAGGGACAAAGCAGTCACCAGAGAGTGACTTCCTGAACTTTGTGTCTCAGACCGGAAGGATCGTCTGACTCAGTACAGTGCCCCAGGGACAGAAAGCATGACAGATTCATTGAAGATGTTCATAAAGGAATATGTGAATTGAAACCGTAGATTCTGCCTGCTTCCCCCTAGTGACCTGCTAGGCTGCTTTTTCAGCAAATAAAGTTAAACTGCCAAAAACTATTCAAGGCTGAACAATTTACCCCAAATTCAAGTCATGTGTACAGAGTAGGGAAAAGACAGGAAGATAAGAAATAAACTCAAGACAGCAAGAAAGAGAAAATGATTTAGAAAAATCACTTCAATAATATGTGAGAAAGGCTATTAAATAAAAAACCAAAATGGTTTAAAACTATTGAAATACAGGAAAAAAGATGATATAAAGATAATCTAGCCAAGCTCAGAAGAAATGCATCTGTCACAGGACTTTAAAACCACTTTGGAAGTCACAGAGTAGAAATGGGGGGAGGGGCTGGGGAGATGGCCCGGTTGGTGAAGATGAAGTGCCCACTATGCAGGCATCAGGACCTGAGTCCGACCCACAGTGCCCACACTAGAGAGTGGAGGCAGGGCTCTCGGGCCTTGCTGACTAACCAGACTAGTCAGGATGGTGAAAGCCAGGTTTAGTGAGAGACCCTGCCTCAAAAACTAAAGTGGAGCACAAAGAGGAAGGAACCCATGGTAACCTCCAGGTGCCATGTGCACCTGCACACACACACACACGCACATCACGTGTGTGTGTGTGTGTGTGTGTGTGTGTGTGTGTGTGTGTGTGTGTGAATTCACAAAACAGAAATGACAGAAAACACAAATAAAAATGTGGATATAGAATGGATCAATAAAATGATCAAGTGGAAGACAGGTATCCATAGTAAGTTTATAAATAAAATTCCTTTTAAAAAGGAAAACTAGCCGAGTGTGATGGTGCACGCCTTTAATCCCAACACTCGGGAGGCAGAGGCAGGTGGATCTCTGTGAGCTCAAATCAAGGCCAGCTTGATCTACAGAGAAAGTTCCAGGACCAAAAAAAAAAAAAAAAAAAAGAAGAAGGAGGAAGAGGAGGGGGAAGAGGAGGAGGAGGAAACTAAGCAACCTCTAAGCAAATAAAAAGTACTAGGGTAGATTTGAGTATTTTGGAGAAATTCTTAGGAAAAAGACTGCAATCTCCATCACAAAGAGCACAGTTCCTCATGAAAACCCTTACACAAGATTCATCCATTAGTTTAATTATATTTACGAAGCATTCACCATGTTTGTGGTGCTGGCAGCACAGAGTAAACTGGCTCCGTTTGAGGACAAATCCCTCACTTTCTCCCTGGCTTGAGAAAAACAGGCTTGAACAAATAAAGAAACAAACGAACCTGGTAATGTCAAACAAGGTTAATTAAGCTCTTTAAGGAAAGATTGGATAGGAGATACTGTAGAGTGCACCTCAGGGTTTACTGGAGTGAAGGGGAACCATAACAGAATGGAAAACAAGGAAATGTCAGTAACAATAAGATCTGTGGCAGCAAGGAAGAGTAGCATCACTGGGGTCTGTGCCAGAGTGTGGCACAAAGGGAGGCCAGAAGGAGGCCAAAGCAGTGCAGACACAGTGGAGAGTCTGGCTGTGTGGAGAAAGCCTCAAGGCAAAGTGGTTTATTTGTAAGGCTGAGGATGTGCCATGAACGTGAAGAACCGAGCTGTAAGCAATTGGCTGGCCTGTAACCTTGGGTAAGTTGGATTAACTGTGTCTCAGATGCCTTGTGCTGAAACAAATAGCAATCGTGAGGACACTTACCTCATGGGATTATTATCATGGCTAATTTAAGACAGAGCTAAGCAGATGGTAAAATTTCAATTAAATGCTAACATTGTTATCCTCTAATTGGCGTTCTTAGAGAACTCTGTCTGCCTTGTTAAGTGGTGCGTTTTAAGGGGGAAGAAGCAGAAGTAGTGATGTCATTTAGGTGGCTATTTAAAAATCATCCAGGTTGGGGCCATGGTTGCGTGGTCAGATCTAGAATACACAATAAACTAAACAACATCCAGGATTGCTGATGGATGCCTGACAAGAGAAATGAGGGAACCGAGATATAAAAGATGAGAAGGGTTTTTACTGAAATAGGTTGGTTGGATAATGTTACTTCCGTAACATTATGTACTATGGGAAAGACTAGAAAAAGCAAATGTGGTTAGGTGCACAAACAATTGTGGGATGTGCTGGATGTGTCTCATATCCCACTGGTATTATTACACACACAAACACTCATGAGGCAGAGGTATAAATCGCTGGCATACTTATTGTTGAAATGATCATGGAATTGACATGCACACCAGGAAGCAGATCTTAAGAAGAGGAGAGGAGGGGAGGGGAGGGGAGAGAAGAGAAGAGGCAGCAACTGAGCCTTGGAAACTCCACTATTTAGGGCAGCTGAAAACCCATGGGAAGTGGAAACAGAGTGACCACCCTGTGGAGTGGTGTGCTGTCTTGAGAATGGGGAGAAGTGGTCATGGGGTAGGTAGTCGGGGAGTCCCTTTTGCAAGGTATTATGGAGTGGAAGAGTAAGATACAGCCAGCAACATGGCGGTTGGATTTGGTGGCCTTCCAGGAAGTGTCCCTGGAGAAAGACAGAGCAGGCTAGTAAAGCACAGAATCAGAGGTGCAGAAGTGGGGCTGACAATCCTAGGTTATTCTTATCCTTCTTTCAAGTTTCATCCCTCACAGAGAATGAGGAGACGTGACAGTAACTGGAGCCGTCATGTGTAGCTAAGAAGTGTTCTGTTCTGGTTCAGGTTTTTAAGGTAGATGATGTGGGATTTCCCTCTGTATGATGTGATTTCCATTGGTTAATAAAGGAACTGCTTTGGGCCTGTAGCAGAGCTATGGGGGAATGGAGCTAGGCAGGGAAAACTAAGCTGAATGCTGGGAGAAAGGAGGCAGAGTAAGGGAGAAGCCTTGGAGCCACAGCCAAGGAACAGACACTCTGAAACTTTGCTGGTAAGCCACGACCTCATGGAGATGCACAGATTAATGGAGATGGGTTAAATTAAGATGTAAGAGTTAGCCAATAAGAAACTACAGTTAATGGGCCAAGCAGTGGTTTAATTAATATAGTTTCTGTGTGATTATTTTGGTTCTGGGCATCTGGGACAAACAAGCAGCCTCCTCCTCCAACAGGTAGATGTTACTGAAGAATGTAGACCAGGGTGTGATTTCCTCAGAAGGGAGAACTGTAAAATCTTGGAGGGCAAAACAAAGTGCTGACCTTGGAGGACGACAGAGAGGCCTCATCTTGTATGAAGGGGAAAAGGAGCTGAAAATGAGGACAGTCCCCAGTAGGACAGTCGCAGGCACTTCTCAGTACTGCAGCTGCATAGACACAGCAGGGGCTGTCCTGGGATGGTCCACAGAAGTCCAAATTCCATGGTGCCCAGACTCATGAATGAAACAAGAACGGTCTGGGACGTCATTCTCCTCTTGGTGACCATGCTGTGGGTTAGATACAGAGGAGGAAGAGGGGGTGGGCACAGGGAGAGCAGTGGGCATGGAAATGGCAACAGTTGGTGGTCCTGGTGTGCAGAGGTTGTCAAGGGGAGACTGTGGAAGCTGGGAATCAAGATGTTGCAGGTGGTGTAGCACCACACTAAAACAACCCAATGAAAGCCACAGTTAACATCCAGCAGCCACGAGAATTCAGCTCTGCCACCCCGTTTTAAAATTCTCATTGCCACTGGCGGTAACAACAATAGAGCCTGAAGCACATCAACTTGTCATTCAAGTGTCAGAGCTTAGTCTAGGTGGCACATCCATCAAAAGTGTTACTGGACCATGAAATTATAAACATATTAAGCTGGGTGGTGGTGCAAACCTTTAATCCCAGCATTGGGGTGGGGGGGCAGAAACAGGCAGACATATGAGTTCAAGGGCAGCATGGTCTTCACAACAAATTCTAGGACAGGCAGGGCTACACAGAGAAACCTTGTCTCAAAAACCCATATGGGGGAGGGGAGAGAAAAGGTCAGATCTAGGATGGTGGACCTGAACACTCAGATTGTAGAAACAACAAACTAGAAATTTCAAACTTCATAATTCAGATCATCATTTTGTGAGTACTCTCGAATTTTCATAGTAACAGTGTTTCCCCTAAAACTGACCATCTACAGGAAGTCTCATCATTATGAGTTTCAGAACACACTAAAAACAAAACAAAAATATTCAGTACTTTCAGAAAAGAAAACTAGGTTCCTTTCCAATGAACAAAAATGCTGGGCAAAAGAAAATAGCCCACTATTTTCACAATGTTCAAAGGAAAATGATCTTGAACTAAAATTTTAAACTCAGCGGGGTTTAAGAACAATCAAAATAAGGCATTGTCAAACATCTGTTTTAGAATTTATTCATATCCACAAGCCCTCTCTGAACTAGTTAGCCAGCTCTATAATCTAATCCAAGAGACAATCATAGCATATGTGTAGTAACTTAGCATTCCATCCAGAGTACAATGTACTGGCTATAAACTTTGGAACAGATCCTGCTATTGGGATAGACCCTGAGGATGCTGAGGCAAGAGGATGGCAAATCCAAATCCATCCTAGACGACAGTCAGGTTAAGCCAGTGTGGGCAATTTAGGAAGACTTTATCTGTCTCAAAATATAAAGGGGCCTAGAACAGCACAGTAGTAGAATGTTTACCTAGCATACACAGGGTACCAGATTCAATATAGAGTGTGGAAAAAGATAAAATGTTCTCCTTGACTCTGGTAGGAAATTCATTAAAGGAACATTTTGAAATCACTTAAAGGCTGTTGCTAGAAGTGTGAAAAGAATGTGGTAATTTCCAAACCTGGAGTGGAGATGCAAGGGAAGCATAGAAAATTAGATGGATTTGATAGTTAAGAGAATGGAGCAACAGCCTAGTAAATACGGAATAATTTGAAACATATGAAGTGGCAGGTAAGAATGAAATCATAAGTATGAATGGTTTCAATTGCTAGATGAAAGATGAACGCATTTTTACAATTCTTTTTAAGTTCGGCTAAATGTTTTTTGTAAGAAACCTAAATCAAAGGGGGGGGTTGATGGTTTGAAAAGAAATAGATGGGAAAGATATTCAAGGCAAATGTTAATAAAAAAGAATGCAGGAAAAACATGTCAGAAAACTCAGGACTAAAAAACTAAAATGTGTAAAAGAAAAGGAGGAACTTACCAAAAAGATGGAGTTGTCATGAGGACCCTTTGTTGAAGACAGCTTAAGAAATCATCAAATACATTTTACAAAATGTCATGCAAACCCACTAAGGATATTGGGAATTTTTGTGAATAAGTTTGGGTTTTTATTTTGTTTTGTTTTTACTTATTCATTTGTCACCAAGCCAAAGAGCACTGCTCCCTGATTTCTCTGTCCTGTCACCTGCCCTCACAGGCTGCAGTTGACCCTGGGGTTTCACTCAACAAGCTTTCATCCCTGGTTAGCACTGCCTCAAGATGGCATCTCTCTACCCGCAGACTTTAGTCCTTCTCCACAGCATTCTTCCTCTGCTGGTGGGGTATCTTGGGGAAGGGCTCTCCTTGTCATTGCGAGTCTATAAGAACTGCATCCCTCTTCCACAGGGGTAGGAACTACCTGGATGGACGAGGCACGCTGGGTGCCATAGACATTTGGGATGTGACCATCTTATTGGTATTTTGCCAAGAAGCTTTCAATGAGATGTAACCACTGGAAGCTAGTGAGGAAACTATGGCTTTACGAGCTGCTCATTACTCATATTGGTTTTCTTTTTTTCTGTGAAGATGAAAATGAATGCAGGACCAAGCCAGGCATCTGTGAAAATGGACGTTGTATTAACATCATTGGGAGCTACCGATGTGAGTGTAATGAAGGCTTCCAGTCAAGTTCCTCCGGCACTGAATGCCTTGGTAAGCGAATATATGAATATTTTTCCTTGGTAAGCAGAACATGTTTATTATGTCATCAGAGAACAGCTCCGCACATGTATTCTTGTCCGTTGACCGTCATAAGCACAGTACTCTACATGCCTCTCCCCATAGGTATGCGTCTATTAAGATGATATATTTATATGCCTATGCCATGCATGCACATGTAAGGTAAATAACAACCTGAAACGGTCTTTCCAAAATTAAGATTAATTAAGCCCTGTGGAAAATGTGACTTTAGTAAGACTTACACGAGGAAATGACTTAATTCTGAAAGAAAATATTTACAGTGTGAGGTAAGCTCCGCCTCACATATTAATGCAAAGCAAGCGCCACATTTCAAAAGTGCAGCGGAGATTAATTTTTCTATTACAGTCCAGAAAAATGTTTTACGAAATATTTTCTCGTGGAAAATCTAGACCTCCTAGGCACGACATCACACTAAACCAATACTGAAATGTATACACTGCCATAACCATTTGCAGTTAACGAGGGCAGCTGTAAGGAGGGTGTGGTTGAGCTTGCAGGAACCAGATAAAGAAGAGAGAGAGATCAACTGGCTGGTGGCTCGATGGGGCCAAACATCAGAGGTGCAGCAACAGGCTACTTCCAACCCTAGGAAGGTTTCTGTACTGAAGACAATGTATTTTAGTTCCTGTTGTCTCCACTTTAGACCTTCACTGGTAATAAGTCTTTGAGGAAACAGTAAAGATACTCTACAAAAAAATATTGTTTTCTGTTCAGACGACAGTTTCACTGGCACACTTAGCTTATGAAGCCATACTGAAGATGAAACCCTTTTGCTTATATTAATATACTATCTATAGTGTACTGAGTCCTTTTGCTGTAGAAAACACTAGAAAACAGTGGAATCAGCGCCACATTCATAACAGTCTTGAATATATTTTACAATCCCTACCCGTCGTTACTTTTAGATAAAGAAAATACATATATGTGATGCTCTTTTGTTGAATTGAAAAGAGTAAATGTTGTAGAACTTTTGCCAAGTTTGATCATCTTTTGTAGTATAAGCACCACGGGGCAGCACAACTTTATAATCACCAAAGTGTAGACTGTTCGCGCAAGAAGAATACTCTCAGGGTTGAAGGTTGTGGCTGAGAAGGAGAGGATGATTGTCCACTGAAAACCAGGCTGTCAGCTCTTGACCTTGACTTGCGTCTTGCTTGTGTCCGTTCCAGACAACCGGCAGGGTCTGTGCTTCGCGGAAGTCCTGCAGACAATGTGTCAAATGGCCTCCAGTAGCCGCAATCTCGTCACAAAGTCAGAATGCTGCTGTGATGGTGGGCGAGGCTGGGGCCACCAGTGTGAACTGTGCCCACTTCCCGGGACGGCCCAGTACAAAAAGATTTGTCCTCATGGCCCGGGATACGCCACTGATGGGAGAGGTAGCGTGCTGAGGGACCCGGGGCACTATATCAGACGGGTGAATTTTTATACATCTACATTAGTTTAAAAGAAGTGTGCAAAGGGGATCCTCATTATGAAACTTACTGGTGTGGAAGGCTCCAGGAAATAGGATGAATCCCTGCCTACACTCAGGAGGGCAGCATTTCTTTCAAAAAGGTGAAGGTAGTTAGGAGGTTACCAGCCCCCATGACCTTTGGGATCAGAGAAGTTTATGCCATGTTCTTTTGGACGTTATTTACTGTTAGCCTAGTTTCATGCTTCCCTTTCCTCATCTGGCAAGTGAGAATGATAAAGTCTCCCACAGGCTTGATGGAGGAATAGATCTCTTAAATTCTGGGCAGTGTGGCCTGGGGAGAGAGCTCGGCTGGGTGAAGTACTTGTCTTGCAAGCATGAAGACATGAATTAGATTCCCAGCACCTGCGTTTTGAAAGGCCAGGAGTGGTAGGGAGATGAAAACAGGTTCACTGGCCGGCCGGCCTGGCCTACTCGGGGAGTTCCCCTGGCTTCCACACCCACACCTGTACACAAGTGCTTAAATATCTATATACACACACCTGTACACAAGTGCCTACATATCTATACACACCTGTACACAAGTGCTTAAATATCTATATACACACACCTGTACACAAGTGCCTACATATCTATACACACCTGTACACAAGTTCTTACATATCTATATACACACACCTGTACACAAGTGCCTACATATCTATACACACCTGTACACAAGTTCTTACATATCTATACATGCACACCTGTACACAAGTGCCTACATATCTATACACACCCGTGCACAAGTTCTTACATATCTATACACGCACACCTGTACACAAGTGCTTACATATCTATACACAAATCTGTATAGAGTAAATTATCACGTATTTCAGAAGAGCCAGCCTTCGAAGAGGTAGCTTTATTTAAAAAAAAAAATAGTAACTCCTACTCAGAATGCAGAATGGATAAACAGTCCAGCATAAGCCTGCAGCATGGCCGTCCTTAATTATCTCTCCCTGCCTCTTCAGGTGATTTTGTTCCCCTCCCCATAGCCATTCCCTGAACAATGAAAAGGGATGCTGGAACTTCTGTGGGTGCACACTGCCACCTTATGTCAAACCCTTTGTTTCTCTTCATTTCCGGTCGTCCCCACTGTTCAGACATGAACTTCCTTTCCTTTCTCTTTATTTCCTGCTGTACAGACATTGATGAATGTAAGGTGATGCCGAACCTCTGCTCTAATGGCCAGTGTGTCAACACCATGGGCACCTTCCGGTGCTTCTGCAAGGTTGGCTACACTACTGACATCAGCGGGACAGCTTGCGTTGGTAAGAGGAGGTGGTACACACGGGGTTTGGCAACTCCTGCTTCCTCCAGACCAAGTGCAGTCAGTGGAGCGCTTGTCTATGCCGCTCTCCCTAAAGGATGCTGGATTTGCCAAGGGCGCTGTTCCTAACGATGGCGTTCTTGCCTTTCGTCTCCTTGTGTGGGGTGCGGGGTCCGCTCCATCTCGAATTCTGTGTCATCGGGGAAACATAAAAATTGAAAAATGTGCTTTTAACATTTTATATTTAATTTAAAATTTACAAATGTGTGTGTGTGTAGTTGGTGAAAAAGACTTTTCCTGTGAATCCGGTGTGTTTGTGTGTGAAACAGAATGCATTTCTACAATTTTCATGAAATGAAGCAAATAGGCATCATCTAGAATCTCTCCTTGCAAAGCAGTCTTCCTACAGCATCTTTTGGATTTTCTATAATGTATCTTTCTTCTTCAATTTTTTATTGTCTGATGCACACCATGTTGTGGCAAACGGAAGGCTGGACGATAGCCTTAATTTATTTATTGAATTAGTTAGTTAATTATTTTGGTCTTTCAAGCATTTCTTAGTTTCTTAGTATTTCCTCCACTTCTGCAATATCCACTTAAATCTATTTTAGTAACAAGACCCTGGCATAAAAACATCAGATTTAAGAAAAGCCAACTGACCCCCTCATATACATTTAACTCACGCAGTAGAAACAGCAGACGGGCGGAGCCAGGAGCAGGTTGCTAATCAAGAACTTTCTCCATAGCACAGTCCTGCATCCCATGAGCTGTGTGGAGAAAACAGAAATGGCCTGAAGTCAGTCCCAGGCCTGGCATTAAAGAGGTGGTTGGTCCCTGTGAGGACAGTTCAGTATGGCTTAGCAATGAGAGTCTGTGAATGGCCAGCTGCATAGAAAGGCCACCAAATGCAGCACCACCCTGGGACCAAAAGGAAAAAAAAAAGGAGGGAAAAGTGATGAGAACCTGATGGGTGAACAGAGCGCTCACTGACTCCCTGAGAGGCTGCAGTGGGGAGCCAGTGGCTCAGACTGAACCCACTCTGGAGAGACAGTGAAGAAATGGGAGTGTCCAGAAGCCTCAAGGTGGGAGAGCCCACTGGTGATGCCTCCAGGGTCTAAGCCAGCCTAATGAATTTGAAGGCAAGAAAATTGAGCCCAGACAGTTGTCTAGACATTACAAGGTTTAGCCAAGATGTGTGCATTGATCTTCACAGTAGGCCAGTCTGCTTGCTGCCTTAGAGGAAACTATTCTAAGAGTCGTTTCTCTCTGGCTGGATGCCACTGTAAGTGGCAGAAGAAAATCAAGAAAGATGAAGTGGGAATGTGGGGGCGGGAGAAGGGCCGGCCGTTGCGTGTAACCAGGGCTCTCATGTTCATGTTCCATCCCCGTAGATCTTGATGAATGTTCGCAGTCTCCAAAACCATGTAACTTCATCTGCAAGAACACCGAGGGCAGCTACCAGTGCTCCTGTCCCCGGGGGTACGTCCTGCAGGAGGACGGAAAGACGTGCAAAGGTGAGGGGAGCTGGCAGACACTGCCCTTGTCTCTCTCTCTCCAGTAACATTTGCATCTTAGTGATCAGAGTTGTAGTATGTACTTCCCCTATTGAAACCCTGCTTCACAGAAAACTTCACCAGGCCTCCCATTATGGAAGAAAGAGGAAATTAAAATCTAAGTCACAATATTTCACTTCTTAGAAATTAAAAAAAAAAAGAAAAGAAAAAACACAAAATGTCTGCACATGTTCACACAAACACACACATAATGGAGGCTGGGGTTTTTTTCCCCTCCAGCCAGAAAACCCAAAATTACATCAAAGGAAAGTGGGTGGAACTTGATGTCATCACATTAAGCAAAATAAACCAATTTTAGGAATGGAAATATCATGTTTTCTGACATATACACTCTAGACTCTGTTATAAAGGAGTGTAAAAATGCCATAATGAAACCTAAGCTTTTGTATGCTGCCCTTAATACCAATTTTAAGAACTTTTAAAATAAAAATGTAAAAGAAAATATGCATGACAGGAAAGTTGAAGAACACTTTTTGAGAGATGGTCAGAGGCAAGAGGGAAAAACAAGAAGAGATAATGGGGGTAAATTTGAGAAAATTACAATGATGTGCATGTATGAAAATAGCATAATGCATTCATTCATATGGTAACTTTTTAGTTAAAAAACATTAAAGCAAGAATTGGAACAACACATGAGAAATTAGAATTTCTGTTGCTGCTTACATCTGACTCTCCGCAGTCTTACGTACATTGACATTTCCTGTAGAACGGTGAAAAGTCAGTGTTTGTGTCACGTTCCGTGGAGTATTAAAAGTAATTACCATGCTAAATTTGATCACTAAAATGGCTTCAATGCCATACTGTGTTGGATTTTACATGAACCCTCCTAAGCATGATACTAATGGATTGAGCAGATGGTATTTTCTGTCAAGCAAGGTTTTATTTCCAACCTATATTAAGAAAATAAGTGCAGAAAAAGCAGCAAGTTCTGGGCTTTTCCTGACACTGTTTAGGGAAATGGTTTGCAGGAGCTGACTTTTGCACGGTGTTTATAAAATGTGTGGAGCTCGTACCTTCCACTGTAGAGGGAACTTACTTTTCCCAAATTAAGTTTCCCTCAAACCAAAATCAGATTTTGAGTTTCCTATAAGAAGAGTCCAGACATTAATTCTAAATTTCCAGTTGTTTTGTTTTTGTTTGTTTTGCTCTGGTTTGGGGTTTGTTACTGTCTTTTGGGCAGGCATGCACCACCACGCCCAGCAGAAACTTGTGCTTCCTCTCATTTTAGTGATGGTGTTTCCATTTGAATCTGCTAAACTTTCCTCCATTTCCAAACTCTATTTTTATTTAGTAGTCCCTTTAATAAGTAACCATCCATGTCCTAAACTACATTAAATACAAGGACTGCTTTTCCATGTTAGCTTTGAAAATGGTGGACTTGCTATGTATTGCCCATCCAGTTCTTACTTTAAGGAAGCTTTGCTCTAAAAACCTTTAACCACCCTGTCCTGGCTGGCGGCCTTCCATACTTATGCTGTTTAATATGCACGTTCAAACTCTTCCTAATAAGCATATGTGAACCTTCCTAGACTAGAGCTGAAATTTAAACCAAATGCCCCCATAGAAAACGCACAGTTCCTGCGGATTCATGAGAACGTATTATTCACAACTGAACGGCCCTGCTGATTCTCCTGGACTTCTCTGTCGTTTCAGATCTCGATGAATGTCAGACCAAACAGCACAACTGCCAGTTCCTCTGTGTCAACACCCTGGGAGGATTCACCTGTAAATGTCCTCCCGGTTTCACCCAGCATCACACTGCCTGCATCGGTAAGGCAAATCAGAGTCGAGCGGTATTTTGCAGATGTCCAGTGGGTGCAGGGCCACAGCTCAGTCTGGCCTGAAGAAGTTGTAGGTAACATGAATGCATTTGTGCGGTGGGCACACTGTACGGCGTTTCCACGTGCCATCCTTAGCTGTGACGTCAGATGCAGAAGCCCTCAACACACTTTTGGGTTGGAGGCGGTGCTTCATTTTCATATCCCATACTGCTGCGATGCTCAGATAAAATACGATGAAAGGCTAATAGCCATACTGGGATTTTTCAAGTTTATTTTAGAAGGCACATGTTAAGAGATTCTTAGTCTATATTATCCAAAGTGGTGCCTCTAATAACTCTAAAATACATCCTGGTTTCAAGTCACTGAAAAATGCACTTTCTATGCTACTCTTGCTAATAAATTTAGATTTAGCGTTGTCTAAAATGCTTTCCCCACATAATGGAAATTTGAGCTTGCACCCATCTGCTTATTCTGCGCAGTGAGATTTAGTTCCCATACTACATACCAGAATGCTTGACTCTTTCCATCCATCTTGTTGCTTTGCTAGACAATAATGAATGTGGGTCTCAGCCTTCACTTTGTGGAGCAAAAGGAATCTGTCAAAATACCCCTGGGAGCTTCAGCTGCGAATGCCAAAGAGGGTTCTCTCTTGATGCCTCTGGGCTGAACTGTGAAGGTGAGTTCATGTGCACAAGCATCCTTAATGTTTGGGCTTCAGAAATGGCCTAGTACATAAAGCAGTGCCATGCCAGCCCGAGGACCAGAGTTCGGGTCACCAGAACCCAAGTAAATGCCAAATAGGCATGGTGCCTCTTCTATAATCCCAGGGCTCCAGAGGCAGGAATGGGCTCTGTGGAGCAAGGTGGATAACTAGACTACAGGAATCGACACGCTCGGACTTCAGCAAAAGACTCTGCCTCAATATCCGTGGGGGAGCACAGTAGAGGAACACGCATAAACACACACACACATGCACATACCTCCCTGCACGTACACCTGTACCTGTACACATAAGACCATGCATACACACATGCCTGCACACCACATACAAAGACACTCAAAAAATAATAATTAACTGGGGGACAGGGGGCTGACGACTGTTGCCCTTTCGTAGACTGAAGCCCTTGCCCCATGCTCTTTACTCGTGGGAGCCTACGGCGCCTCGCATGAAATAAGTGTTTCTCTTTTCCAAAATCCAAAAGAACAGCTGACTAGGAGATAAGTAAGACTCTGTCTGCAATCCAAAGGCTATCACATGGGTCTTGAGTGTTTCCTTGGCGGATGTTCAGGTACAGGAAGATGAATATGTTAGTGTTGAAGGCCTCCTCACATCTGTATCTTTAGAATGTGTTGCAATTTATAGTACTGAGTTAGTCATCCTTTTTAAAGGTATTCCTAGAAATATGTGATTTTCAACTCTAGAAACATTCAAATTTTTTTAAATGTTCTTTGTGAGAATTATAGGACTTTCATATTATTTTTCAGTCAATTTTTTGCTTTAAAAATTTTTAATTTTAATTTTGTATTTGAAGTCAATAGACACTGAAAGCATTCTGAACCTACAGCTGCTTGCCATGTGTGAATTCAGTTCACAACCATCCACATAAGATACCGTTTATTAATTATCCATGTAAATTTGTTACACACACATCAGACATGCCAATTTTACTTCACTCTTTTGGGGTAGATTTCAAAGCCTTAGTTGTCATTCCAAAAGTGTATGCATATATTAACAAAGAAATTATTCCATATGTATCATACCACATCTTGCCTAAAAATAACAACATATTCAAATACTTAAAAAAGGCTTCGCATCTAATTAGTCTTGACCAACCAAAAAATTTGCATGCAAAGCCATTATACCTTGTAGATATCTCCATGGCTTTTGTGTATTACCCACAATGAGGATTACATGTGAATCACTTTTGAATCAACTAGAATCTGTAATGTACATATATTTATATATATGTATGTATGTGTATACATGTATATTATTTACCAAATAAATCATACCATATGGAGCTAATCAATTCAAAATGCACCATATTTGTGGTTACTATGGTTGATTTGCAGAAATTAAGCTGTTATTCAGAGCACTGATGTGCCAGGGTCTGATGGACAGCATTAAGAATAAGGTGGTTTCTTATCTCAGCCATTCTTTGCGCCACCACTGACTAATGATCCTGTGGCAGGAAGGCCCAGTCTCTGCACACCATGCCTTGTTTGTGTGTCCTCTTAAAGGCTGTGCTAGGAACGCATTGAACAAGGGACCATAAAGACCATCCTTGGGTTGTTTTTGCAGATGTTGACGAATGTGACGGAAACCACAGGTGCCAACATGGCTGCCAGAACATCCTGGGTGGCTATCGGTGCGGCTGCCCACAGGGATACATTCAGCACTACCAGTGGAATCAATGTGTTGGTGAGCATTCCCAGGCACCTGCTTTTCTCACTTCAGTGTCTTGAGTAAACTGAATAAATAATAAAAGTGGCAGTTGTAGTTCAGTGTCCTAGAGCCTAAGAAAAAAACAAAAACAAAAACAGTATTTTAGGTTGAGATGTGGGACAAGTAGAGTTAGTGGTAGAGCACTTGCTTAGCACATGTGAAGTACAGGGTTCGATCCCACCCCTGCTCACCGTGAGAAAGGTAGACAGGGGAAGTCTACATAAAAACACTGATGCACACCTGGCTTTTATTCTACTAGGCCCTGTACTTGTGACATAATCCAAAACAAACATGTCTCTGAAGTATTTAAAGGCACATTAGCTAGAGATGTAGTCATTTTCTCTTTCTGGTGTACTGTGAGGTTCCTGAGGATGGCATCAAAAACGTCTTCCTTTGCCATGCCTTTCTGCTTTACATCAGTAATTTGTGAGATTTAGGTTGTAGAAGAACTCATCATGCATTACCCTCTTAGAAATCTAAAGGACCCTTTCCCTCCTTTTTGAGACAGGGCCTCACATAGCCCTGTAGCATGTCTAATAAAAACCCAGAAACATATACTGGGGATCAGCCTGAAGGTCAGAAAAGCAAAACAGCCAGCCACTGGCTGTTACCTCTACTTCAGTCTGAAATGATGATCCTGCCTCCAGGAGTCTCAGAATGAGACTGTGTCTGAGAGCTGTCTCCTCCCATCTTATATTCCTCTCTAGTATGGGATTAAAAGCATGCACCAACACCGCTCCATTTCTATGGCAAACTTCGCTGGGATTGAAGGTGTGTGTCACCACTGCCTGGTCTGTAAGACTGACCAGTGGGGCTGCTTTACTCTCTGATCTTCAGGCAAGCTTTATTTATTAAAATCCAGATGAACGATCACTACATAGGCCAGGCTTGTCTATAACTTGCTATGTAGCCTCAGGCTGGCCTGCAACTTCTGCTTCCCAGGGCTGTGGTATATGACAACAGGCATACACTACCATGCCTGGTCAGGAAGTCTAAGAGCTGAAGCCAGTCTGGCTGTGCTCTCCTGTCACACAGCTTTAATAAGCACTGTAACAGTGTTTCAACATAGAAAAGGCAACTAGTCACAGCGAGTGCTGCTGACAACTCCAGACAAAAACACTTACAAAAGAAAACACACAGGCATTCCGTTCTATTCTTCACATTGGTAATAATCACAGAAACCACTGGTCAAAAACTCACTTAGCATATGCCCAGTTTCTTGGTTCTATTTGAGCATACTCCATAGCTGCACTGTCCAACACATCTTGAGAGTAGAAGCTTGCCTTGCCAATCAGAAGGGAAACGGAGCTGCCCCCACCACCACCACAGAGAATAGCAGGATGCTA
Source organism: Ondatra zibethicus (assembly GCA_004026605.1). Lineage (NCBI taxonomy): Eukaryota > Metazoa > Chordata > Mammalia > Rodentia > Cricetidae > Ondatra > Ondatra zibethicus. The sequence goes on from PVIU01014376.1 coordinate 21,527, forward strand.
TTTTGTCTATGAAGTGATTTAAGCTACTACACACATCACATCATTCAAATGTATTGTAATGATCCACCAAACAAATTGAATCAATTTGGTCTTTTATGTTCTTCTCAAAAGAATTTTCTAATGACAGCTCAATGAGCTGAAAAGAAAACACACAAGGTCTGTGAAGTTCTTATCTGGACTGCGGCCTCCTGCCAGGCCAGGGGCGGATGCTTTACCACACCAGCAATGCATATCTGTGGGAGGAAAGGCAGAGACAGCCTGTGATCTAGAGCAAGGGATAATGACTATATGTGGGGAAGTGTCACAAATGAAAACCATTACTTTATACACTAACTTAAAAATTAATAAAAAAAACTTTAAAAACCTACAGCTGGGGGAAAAAATGGGTAAAACTAAGTTTTTAGATGATTACCAAAGCAATGAATAAAGTTGCCAATCAAAATTTTTCATGAATATAATACACTTACTTTTTCCTTTAAAGAAAATGTGTGTGTGTGTGTGAGAGAGAGAGAGAGAGGGAGAGAGAGAGAGAGAGAGAGAAGAGAGAGAGAGAGAGAAAGAGAGAGAGAGAGAGAGAGAGAGAGAGAGAGTTGTAGAATTGCCTAGGACCTGATACATTCATTCATATACTGAGGCCAAGTGCTGGCAAGCTCTTTAGAAATACAGACAATAGTGGTTTTGACTATTAGAGATGATGTAGAACTTTATTAGATTATGGTGTTTCTAAAATCCCAAGGCCATCATTTTAGTAAGGCTTCTCGGTTAGTTCTGCAAAGCTTAAGAAGAAAGGATCATTCTCTATTAGTAACCTCACAGCAAATTGTTGGGTTTAAAGAGAATTTAAATAGAAATTATAGCATGTATAAGTCATTGATTCAAGTTTTTATACTTCTTAGATGACCTGTAAACATCCAATGCCAAACTTTGTGCACAGGCTTCTAGTAACTTTGGAGTTTCTATTTGAAATTGCCTGAGTGACATTTGAAAGGCTAAGGTACCATTCCCGTTTCCTTTTCACGAATTCCTTGAGTTAAGTGCTTTAGCCTAGGCTGCCAGAGCCCTGACCCAGACCCGTGTGCCTTCTGTCGAGAGAAACACCTGAGCGGAGCAGCAGCACCCGCCAAGGATGAGGTGAGGGAAGGTGTGCCCTCAGTCCCAGCACCCACAGACTAAAGCAGGAGAGTCCAAGACCAGCGAGACCCCATCTCTAAAACAAGCCAGACAAGAAAGGGGATCAAAAGTGCATAAGCCAGTCTCCCCAAGTGCAAGGGTTCGTTAGGAGCTTTTCTTTGCTAAAATAGTTTACCCTAAGCAGCCACTCCCTTGGTAGACAAGCAGAGGCTGATTTCCAAGGTTCTGGGTCCCCCCAGGGATTCAGCCGGCTGCACTCTTCTCGCCTTTAAACCATGTAACAGTTGGAACTTTAGCTCAAATACTTAGCAGAAATAGAGTGAAATTACTCCAGCCAGGAAGCTATCGAAAGCAACAAGTTAGCATAAGAAAAAAGAACCAGGACAAAGTTCAGATTATCTGTGACTGCTGGTATCAATGTCCTGTGCTTGGTAGGAGGCTCTGAAGAGGACTTTCAAGTAGTTTTCCCAGAGCCGAAGCTGTAAGTCAGTGCAGCAAACTCTTCTCAAGCGTAGAGAGTCGTAAGTTTATGGTACTATTCCTGTTGCCACCAATTCAAGGAAAGGAAAAGTTCTCTGAAAGTGTTCATTTTGGGAAAACCTTTCCATCCAAACTCCCACTTTAGTAAGTTTCCCACTTTTAGTCAGTTCCCAGTAAGTTAGCCCAGGGAATCAAGAGAACGTTTAGAACATAGACTATCCAGATGGAGGTGGTACTCTCAACCCCTGACACGTACTGTGATTGTTCAGAATTGAAAATGCATGACTCTTACAAACCCTTGCCCGTGAAGAAAAAATGCTTTAGTATGCAATTTTTTTGCCATTTACTGCTGATGGCTTTCAGTTCCTTCTATAGTATAAACTTTTCAAAAATAATCCCAACATAGCCTAGCAAAGCATTTTAATTCATAGTGTATCTTAAACAAGGCCATACTTAACTAAACACGTACAATGTTATCATGCTATATATGTATAGCATATAAATATGAGATCTTTCGATGCTTCTAGAGACCTTATCCTGTTTTAAAATGTTCTTGTAAGTGGAATATTCAAATTCAATTGGCTTTCTTGGTAATTTTTCAACCTAACACAATGCCTGAATGAAGTCATAGTGGGAACATGGCATTAAGTTATAATCTAATTTAGATTTCGTGTTAGAAGAGAAATGTGGTTGTGTTCATACGAGAACTAATTATAAATGTGGATGAAGCTTTGGGGCAGAATCCCAAATCTTTCAAATATAGAAATAAAACACTGGTTACATTCAGGTCCCATGTAGCCAAGTTACTGAGAATTTATGTATTTTCTCTGCGTGTAATAAAGGCCGGGGATTTCACACATTAGGTAATCTGAGCATATTTTATATTCGATGACTCATAGTTCAACGATTAAGTTGTCTCATTTAATTCTAAAACTATGCTCATTACATTAAAATATACCTACTACCTGCCCTTTGGGTTGCCTCTATCCTGTGCTTAATGAAGTTCAATTTCCTGTTAAGCAGCCTCTGCTGAGTCCTATCTCCATCTAGGAGATCTCATGAGCCACACTGCAGGTCCCTGCCCCCACACCCTGTAATCCTTGTGTTCCCTGGCTACGTATACTCACAGATGTGTCTGCTTCCCCACTTGGGCTGAAATATGTCCACAGACACTCTACACTCCATATCCAGTCACAAGAATGGAAAGAATTCCATGCACCAGATGTGATTTGTGCCTAGGGTGAAATCTGGGTTATAATAAAGCTCAAAGGAGCCAAACCCAGGGCTATCTATCAACCCAACAGTTAAAGGCGAGCTCATAATTTCCAAAGTCAAAAGCGCCGTGGGGCCTTGAATCTGTGATAACAGCAACTGAAAACAGACCTGTGATGGTCCTCCTGCCACGCTTCCACGGGCCAAAGCTGAGCATTTAACAGTTAAGAGCTCGGTGTCAGCTAATGGCGAGATCAACCCTCGCAGAAGGCACAGTCTGCACCAGGCAAGCTCCGGAGCAGTTAAAACCACTCTTGGTTCAACAGAGTCAAACAGGGCTGTTTCTAATATTTTCATAAAAGGCTCTGAATTTTTCATAGACTCCCTCTCCCATATCCTCGAAGGTGTGGGAACGTGCTGAAGGGCAATTGACGCAAATGCTATCACAGCCACATGCCTCACATACCATAAAATCCACCCTCTTATCACATCAGCTGAATGGCTTCAGTGTGTCCCTCCAAGGGACACATGCAGCACCTACCTACCCCAAGAGTCTCAGCTGCCAGCCCCCAGGAGAAACCCCATACCCAGTAGCCATTATTCCCTCTTCTTCCCTCCCCCAAGCCCTGGCAATGCCAATCTCCTGTCTCTAAAATAACGGGCGTTTGAAATAACCCTTTGTTAAGAGAACAAAAGGATTATTCATTAGGTAAACTGCAAAGATCTGTCCCTAAGGGCTGCCCCACATACTCAGAAATAGTACAAATAGCATGGAAAAGGGCGGTGCGAGGTTTTGTTTTCTTTTGTTTTGATTTGGGTTTTTTGGTTTTTGTTTCTTTGGTTTTTTTTTTGCCTTTAAAGATGTGTTTTGGAAGTATTTTTTAGTTAACTCTCTGACTGCTTTGAAGTCAGTCATAACAGTATTTTTTGAAGTTGTTTATGCTATAAACTGATAGGCCCATGGAGACCGCTCCCCCGCGTCATCTTCCTTGTCCAGGCCCCCTTCCCCGTGTAAACTTTTCTTTCTTTCCTTGGACAGATGAGAATGAGTGCTCCAACCCCGGGGCCTGTGGCTCTGCTTCCTGCTACAACACCCTGGGGAGTTACAAGTGTGCCTGCCCCTCCGGGTTCTCCTTTGACCAGTTCTCCAGCGCCTGCCATGATGTGAACGAGTGTTCCTCCTCCAACAACCCGTGCAGCTATGGCTGCTCCAACACCGAAGGGGGCTACCTCTGCGGCTGCCCGCCGGGCTACTTCAGAGTGGGACAGGGGTAAGGCAGCCCGTGGTCCCCAACAACAGCAGAGCGTGGCTTATGCCTCGCTCCAGTGAGCTAGGGAACAGTCCTTCCCTACGAGGCTGGCTCCTCTTGAACAACTGACCTCAAATCTTCCCACTCGTGACTGAGTGCTAGCCCCACACACCCTTCTACCCAGAGGGTGTTCCTCGGTGATGCAGAATATAGTAATTTAGAAATAGGGAGGATCTTCTTTGAAAGAGATAGTAGACGAGGCAGGCACTAAGGGACACGGACCAACCTTCCCCCGACCGCTATACCATCACACGTAACAGAAAAAGACTGGGCCTCGCACAGGTCTCTTCAGAGCCAACACATTGCCTCTCCTTGCTAACTAACATAGGAATTCAGAAATACCAGCTACTAAAGCAGGGATCTTTTTCCTGGGCAGTAAGAACCAGTTTCAGGCTTAGGAAGCAGCAGATTTTCTCTTACCATTGTCTTTGGACGTCCAGTGCTGCTTTTTCCTCCTTAAGCAAATCTGCCTTTCTGTGCTTCAGTCTAATTGGAATTGCAAGCTGGGGCAACGCAGGGCTCATACTCAGAATTCTGTTGTTTCAGACCAAGGGGAAATCTCACTCTCTGTGTGGTAAAGAACAGAACCACGAAGATGGGGTTTTGTGATTAAGAGTCTAGGGCAGTGGTTCACAACCTTCCTAATGCTGTGAGCTTTTAATACAGTTCCTCATGTTGTGGTGACCCCACTTCCAACCATAACATTATTTTCATTGCTACTTCATGATTGTAATTTTGCTAGTTAGGAATCATAATGTAAATATCTGTGTTTTCTGATGGTCTCAGGCAAACCCTGGGAAAGGGCCACTTGACATCCCCCCAAGAGACATGACCCTCAGGTTGAGAAACAGTGGTTCAGCGCTTGTTCCATTGCTTCTGTGTTTTGAAGGCTTTTTAGACTGCCCAGGCTGACAATAATGTCTAATCGTGTCTCTTCCTCATGAACAGCCACTGTGTCTCGGGGATGGGCTTCAACAAAGGACAGTACCTCTCGGCGGACACAGAAGTGGATGAGGAAAACGCCCTGTCCCCAGAAGCATGCTATGAATGCAAAATCAATGGCTACCCCAAGAAAGATGGCAGGCAGAAGAGGAGCGTGCAGGAGCCTGAGCCAGCCTCAGCTGTGAGTTGACCCAGAGTAGAAACCCTGCTTTGCCAAAAAAAGAAAGGTTGCCCACATCTTGTCACAGTGCCATTCATAGGCTTTCAGCTTCAGCACAGTTCAGTCTATCTGGATAGTTAATGGGTACATTGACAGATCCAGTGTGGCAAAGATAAGAAAATTAAAATTAGTTGGCATGATGTTTAAAACACAAAGCCCTGAGGAAGACAATGATTCAGTTTTAAATCATTTTGTCTTAATTTTTGTCTTAATTTGTGCCACAAAGTGGAAGATACCCACTTGAGAAATAATTATTTGGAAATAATTCATAAGTGATTCTGAATTTTCCCAGTTATATACAAGACACTGTCGATTTTAGTTTTCAGTGGGTCTGCCAGTCCGGTCACCTGTTCTGTGCTTATAGGTCTTACCCATCATAAAATTTTGTTTTCAATTAATTTACCTTTTGTAAAGAACTAGAGTTCCGACTTTCCAGCCTCTGGTATATGAGGTTGGACCAAAGGCTGCCTGGTTTTGGATCTGTTCCTCAGCCCCTGTGTCTCATAGGACACGTGTACCTAACTCTCAGGGATTAATAACCCACAAATAGGGATATTGGTGATTTCCCCTGGGGCCCGAGACAGTATGATTTCACAAGACACCTCTCTTTTCAGTTAGTATTGCTGAGAATTGCTCATCCCAGAAACAAAAACAAACAAACAAACAACAACAAAGAAACTACAGTCACCAACAACTAACTGGCTGTATCAGTTGGCAGCTCGTCTCAGTTTTCTGGGCCCCCCGAACCTTTTCTTATCTATAGGCCCATGCTAATTTAGCCCCAAAATCTCCGATAGTATTTTAAAATAACAAGTTAATGTTAACATTTACTCTTAAGTAGACTGAAGTATTCAAGGTTGTTCAATCATGACAAATCATTCATCAAGATATAAAGCCTTCCCCTTGCGGTACATGGAACATAATTCTGACTAAATAATGATGGGTTCCTCTTAGCTACTCAAGCCACAGCCTCACTGGAGCACAGACCCACATCAAAGCGTTATGGCTTTCTTGGCGTGTCTAACTAAAGTGCATTCCTACCTTACACCCCAGCTGACAAATTTGATCCTGTTATCTAGGCCCTAACCGATGGCTTTCACCCATCTTGGCTCAGACTCCGTGTGTACGGAGACCCTTAGCAAAAACTCAAGAGCCCAGCCTTGAGTGTGATGGTTCCCGTGGGTGCAAGACCTACTGTTGGATAGTCTTCTCATTTTGACCCCAGAAAAGATAAAATTAGACTCATTTCTTGAATTATCCTTTTCTTCTTTAAAATGTGTAAGAATTTCACACATGTACGAAATGCATAATGATCATATGGACCCCCATTTCTGCCTTCTAGCTCCCTGCAGAGAACCTCCCGACACAACCTATCCCCCTCCCCACTTCTTTAGTTACTGTCCCACTGGATACACTTAGTGCTGCCCATAGGCATGCAAGTACGTGGCCATCCCCTGAAACGGGCAGACTATGAGTGGCCATGACACCAGATCAAAATGACTGTCTCTTAGTTTAAAATTACTGAGTGATAAGCACTCAGGCACTTTTATCCTATAAATTCATCCGAAGACCTACCTATGTGGCTATTGCCTGTGGCCTAAGTCCTGTAACTTTAATGATCTGGTTGGGGCCAGGTGAGAGTCAGGAAGATTTGCGGGGGGCTTCCTCCACGGGATGAAGCTTTGCCCCACCTCTGTTTACAATAGCCTCTCTGACAGACAGCTGATGGCCAGACAGGGAACAACCTCAACCTGCCACTGCGACTGTCACTCACCAGCCATGGATGGTTTTTGAGTCCACTGTGTGCCCTGTAAAAACTCAAATGTGGTCCTGCTCTTTCCCCAGGTGGAGCACATCAGCCTAGAGAGCGTTGCCATGGACAGCCCAGTCAACATGAAGTTCAACCTCTCTGGCCTTGGCTCCAAGGAGCACATCCTCGAACTGGTGCCCGCCATTGAGCCCCTCAACAACCATATCCGCTACGTCATCTCCCAAGGGAATGACGAAGGCGTCTTCCGAATCCACCAAAGGAATGGGCTCAGCTACCTGCACACGGCCAAGAAGAAGCTCACCCCCGGCACTTACACACTGGAAATCAGCAGCATCCCACTCTATGGGAAGAAGGAGCTTCGGGAGCTAGAGGAACACAATGAGGATGACTACCTCCTGGGGGTCCTGGGGGAGGCCCTCAGAATGAAGCTGCAGATTGAACTGTATTAGCCCTTTGCAGACTTGGGTCCCAGCTCAGACGCCAGCACCGCCAGCCTTCAGAAGTGTTTGGAATGTCAGTGACTAATTTTAAATAGAGGGAGAGAGGAAAAAAAAAAAGACTTCTGTTTCTTTCCTCCCTGATTCAGACTTTGGAATGTTGACCCTCACAGGGAGGGGTAATTTAGGCTCCAGTATGGCCAAAGATTTGAGTGCAAAGGCAAACATAGTTACTGTATTTTTTATATAACTTCATTTTAAAATATATTGAAAGAAAGAAACCTAAATATTCAAGAGATCAGCATATGGCAGTAAATGCACAAAAATAATGTGAGCTTTCTTCCTGTTAGCAGTCTGGAACACTTTGGGTATTTTGCTATAGTTGCTAATTAAAAAAATATAGATGTTTATTTATTTTAATGCAGTAATATATGGAGAAATGAACAAACTATGTAAACAAAAAGGGAAACTCGCTTGTTTTTCTTTAGATTTATAAATTTGAGCTATTTCTTTTAGAGGTGCTTTGAAAAAAAAATCCAGTACATTCAAGAGATGTTTCCTTTGGTTTCTCTGCCAGCCCTCCAACTGGTACACCCCTGACTATTCGAAAGAAAGTCTCGCGGAGCTGAATGGGCAGTGTAATCAATATTTTAAAAGACACACATGTCGTTTGACCCTATCCAAAGATCAAAGCCAGAGCAGCTCACGTGACAGTGTCTCACATCACCAGACTTCACCAGGCAACGGTAGAGGAAATTCAACCTCTGTAGCAAAATACCTTGACTGCTTGGGAGACCATTAGCATTGCAGGCCAAACTGTACTGTATTTCCTTCTCGTGACCTCAAGGGACCACATGTGCCGCCCACAACACCTCATTCTTACCAGGGCGCGCTGCACACTTGTGGTCCCCTAGGCAGCTGAAGAACCGCTGTTCCTCTGACCAGGAACACCTGGCGTTCTGTCATGTTTGGTGCTGTCGTCGATTAATGGTGCATTTATTATGTACAAGCTATTTCAGGATTGCCATATGTGCAAACAATCAGGCCACGCAGCCAAGGAATATATGTTGATGTTTTTTTTTAAAACCCATGTGTTTTTTTTTTTAGAATTTTTCATTAATACTGTAGTTATACACCATATGCCTCGTTTTATCATAGCTTATTGTGTATGAAATACCTTTGTAAAATGAACTGATGTTTAGCTTGCTTTAGCCATTGGAAAAGATGCTCCACCAGGAGGTCCCAGTAAGAGTACATGTCCATGTTCTTCTCTTCAGAGAATCCATCCTGGACCGGTGTTGAAACCTCATCCATGAAATGGCCAAAGCGCACACAGACTGCCAATCATCCCTCTCACGCCTGTGTCGACCAAAGAGTAGTAACCAGCTATAGCCAATGTTTGGGGGGCTTTTTTGTTTTGTTTTGTTTGTTTTTAATAACTAAAAGAAAAAGAAAAACAATGTAAATTTGTAATCAAGTGTTTGTGAGGAAAAACTTATGGATTTTGGTTGTTTGTTTTTGTAGGTCTATGTATCAAATATGACACTTGTCTGGCAATAAAGCTTATTTTGGGGTACTTTTATGGCTGAGTTTCCTGAGACTGCAATGGCTGGTACATTTGTGGGAGGCACTGGGGACTTAGCTCACAGGGATGCGTACTGTTGGGGGGGTTGCTTTCAAGTCCCATGCATATAGAGGAAGAGAAGGAAAGCAGTGGGAGTATGCAACCCTGCCTGAATTCTAAGCTCCCTGGGACCTGGTTTTGCAGTGACCTCAAAGCATTTCACTTCCTCCACCAGTAATTTGTGGAAGTTGTCGTACTAAAGCATCCTGAAGTATCTGTAAGAGAGTAAAGAGCAAAGTCTACCAGAGCCAAATCTTTATGCAAAAGCAAACAGCAGGTTATACCTCAATGAAAACGGCATCTGTACCCTAGGCAATCCAAACCTTATCTCTTTCAGTGCCATGCACTCTACTCTGTGAAGTGAATAGATCTAGCAGGGGATTGAACATGAACCCTCCTTTGATACATTTCTAAAAAGGACACACACACACACACACACACACCAGTTTCCAAGACCTATGAGTTAATTCAATCCGTGGTAGGATTTGTGCGCTTAAATTTTTCATACCAGCACTAAGAAAACAAGGGAATATTATGACTGATCTTAATTCTGCCCTTTGCCAACCAGAAATTAGCTGTGTGGAGTAAGAAAAGGGCTCGCCTCGGGGCATCCTCTAAAACCCAACACGCACGTGCAGCTTCATCTGGCGTCTATTAATGCTCCAGCGTGAGCTCTGTAATGTCAAATGACCTAGAACCAAACCTGACTCCAGCTCTGAATATCAAGCAACAAGGCTCTTAGTTTACCTTAAACCTGCTCATGAGGATGTTTGGAAACGTACACTGCTGGGAGCTTCATGCAGAAGATAAAAGGCATTAGGCATTCATGCTACATGGAAGAATGCGTTAGAAGAAAGGGATTCCAAAAAGCTTTTAGCAAGCGTGATCCTTACGGGCATCCCTGGGTGCCTTATTACAGCTGTACTTCATACCATCTTTCGTAGAACTAACCACCGAGGATGTTTTAGGTAGCGTTTTGTTATTCCCGTTCCCATTTTTCTCCGAAATTTACTCAGCGTAATTCTTTCTTCTTTTTTAACAGAAAAATACAATGTTGACTCAGGAATCTAAACCAAACCCAGTGACTATATTCACTAGTGATAATGATCTTCAGGTGACAGGGATTCTCTCCTCCCCCCCACCCCCACTTTGTGACTTAGAGCTCTTGTTCTGCTTAGTGCTTTTCCATGTTGCTGCACCTCACACTGTGTGGACCTTAGTCACATCTGCACCTGAACTCTGAACTTAGTTCAGAGAAGCATACAAGTGACAATTCATTCAAATATCTACTCTTTTTTTTTTTATTGTCTCAGGATTGGGAACAGTACCCATCACACTGTCCATTCTCTGAGGCTTTATTTGACTTTAATTATCTCATTTTGCAGAATAGATCCTTTGTGTTAAAGGTGAGACAGACAACTAAGCAGTCTAAAACATTGGTCTACTTGAGTCTAAAACCTTTTGGGAACGATGGAATTTATGAAATTGAAATGAATGAAACACAGCCATATTTGATATAGAAGATGGCAATTTAGTGTGTTCAACCTGACCATTCAGAAATACTCATGCTCTTTTAAGAATATGCTGGAAATATGAAAGTTCCCTTCTCTTCAGAAGAGAAAGCTCCACTGCTTTCCACGCCACTCATGGCTCATCTGTACTGTTCACTTTACAATAGTCCAGCGGAAGACGGCATCACTTACTCAAACAACCTCTTTCTTGTCTCCTCCAGTGCCATGGAAAGAGACTGATGTACTCATCCTTGAGACTTTGATTGGCTAATTGGAAACTATTTAAAGACAAGTCTATTGGGGGAGGCAGTGAATAGAGGACTTTTTTTTTTAAAGAGTAAAAGGAGAAACCCAGTAACTTTAAAAGAGAAATAAAGATAGACAGAAAGATGGAAGTCCGCTGCTGCTTCATGGGAAATAAGACATTTGATACTTGAGGGTTGGTTTTATCTTTTTAGCATGCTAATTTTCCAGTACACTCAAATCCATGACTTCTTCATAAGAAGTACATTTAGCTGACTTTAATTATCTTTGAAAACTCTTTCAGTAGAATCCTAACATACAATGCAAAGCTCATTCTGTAATCCAACCACTGAGACGGTCTGGTCTTGTAATTAAAAACAGCAACAAAAACAAATGACGCTCCTTTGAATCAGGCAGAACAATTTAATCCTATCTCCTGGAACAAATCGTGTGACATCTCAGACTTGATCGCTTCCCTGACTTGATCTCATTGTGTGGCTCCAAAGGGTCAAGGAGGTCAAGGACAGCTTCCTGTTGGTGGAGGGACCCTGCAGATAGCTGGAACTCAGTCAGGAAAGTCAGCTTTTCTTGTTCTATGCATCCATGCCATTGTCACCACTAGGGAATAAAGGAGCCCACATACTGATCCAAAACTTCTTCTTAAACATGTTTCTCTGAGTACTGATACAACCACTAAACTGCAGGATTATGTCCAGACACACAACACCCAGATGAACCAGTCTTCCAAATAGCTCACACCTGTGAGATTTTTAGGTGCCCTAATGTTGCCACCAATGTTTATAATTGCCGTACAGTCCTTTGCTTATTGGAATTGTGGGTGAGAACCCAGAAGTCCAAACCACAAACACAGCCAGAGCCTTCACACTACAGAGTCGCCAAAAAAGTAAGTAAAGAGACCGTGTTCACCAATAGACCCCATTAAAATGATTTATCACCGTGAAAGCTAGGACTAGAAACCCACCTGTATTTACAGGTAAAGAAACTGAGGCCCGCATTTGTAAGAGTTGAGCACACAGCCAGTTTACACATAAGTGAGACCTGATTGTCTGGCTGAAGTCTGGTACTCTGCATACTTCCATTCCATGGTAAGCCTATTTGGATCTCTTTTAAGCCCTAAGGATATAGGCCAGTTCCCATGGTTTTGGCTTCTACTGAATCCCAAATGTTTTCCAAGCACGATTTAAACACTGTTTTTGCTTTGTCTACCCCACCCTCTGTGTAACTGCTCCCAGTGTCTCATAAACCAGAGATTTGTGTGTGCTAACATGCCAAGATATTGGCTGCAATACAGCAGACCCCACCCAAAACCCTGTACCTTTAAATGAATATTAAAGTACTGAAGGGTTAAATATTTTATTTAAACCAGACCTTCATATTTTAAAAACATACACACATTTCTTTTTACTAAGAATTCTCAAGGAAAGTACACTAGTTGTTTGTGTTTCTTAATTGTCTTTTCCCCCCTTTTCCTGTGAGCCTAAAAAAGGTACTAGTAGATTAAGTTGGCTTTCTTTCAAAATAGCCAAGAACCTATAGCTCAAATTAGTCATCCCCATTAAGTCTGCAGATTAAATGTTAGGATGTAGAGTAGACTTTTTCCAGAGGAAACGGAAAACATGTTCCATAAATTTTGAGCAAACTGTAACGAACACTAACATGAATAGCCTTCCCCAGACAACTACTGCTTCATACACGAGTTCCATTAACAACAGTAGAAACTGTGAGCAACCAGTTCCTAACACTGTGTCTAAAACAGCAGCATGTTGACCTGGCCTCACTGCCTACATTTCTGCCCCAAGGGTTCGTCCTGCCTAACTTCCCCCCAACCCCCGATCCATACTCCCTGCACTCAGGTAACCTACTCTCTTGTAAATACGAGGGCAGTGTTACACACTCTGGCCAGGGCATTTATGAATCTCAGACCTAAGGCAAGTCTGACCCTTGCTGTGGAATAGCACCTAGAACCTCTAACCAGCGGTGAGCACATGTCATCATCATTCTATTGAACCCACAGAACTAAGTCTAGAAATTTCCAATGAAGAAAGAATGAGGATGGTGAATGTAGAGAGTCAGTTTCATGGCCCACCCTCCCTACTGAATGAAGGGAAAGAGATAGCTTGACTGGACAGTCAGTTTCATGGATTGCTTCCTGGATTTGGATCTTATGCAGACAGTAGACAGCTCCATGACAGGGAGTTTAGCAGAAAATATCTGAAGAGGTTTCTGGGGGAGCCTCTGGTGACACCTTCTTTAATTTCAAAAGACTTTCTTGACTCACACTCCTTTCTGTAACTTTCTAGGGAGCGCAGTTGGACATTCCCAAAATAAAAATGGCATGTCGGAACATCTGGGGCAGGCTGACTACAAGTTTTGTTCCATGAGGGTCCCCGACCCACTGAGGCTATTAGTGCCACAGTGTCTTAGCCAAGGGAAGGGGTTTGCTAGTCTTAATTGCAAGGGAAGAACTGCACAGTTTAATTTTTTAGTAAAAGTTGTTCAAAGGAGCATTTATTACCTCTCTGTAATCCAGACACAAAATACTTTTCCTTCCAAGACTTAAAACAACTTAGAGAAACAAGACAAACATCTGTAGCCATACAATAGTATTCACACAAAGGCCATACTGACAGTCTCGCACAAGTGGCCCAGAATCTTGGGGAGAAAGTGGCCAGGGAAATGAACATCTAGATGAAGTCTCCTAGAAATTATGTGCGTGATATCGACCCTGAAGAGGCAGCTTTTGATACATGGCACAGGTATGTCCTGGAACACAGTAGTGTGAACAAATGTTGGAAGTTGTCCTGTGCATGGCGTACTGAAGCACAAAGAAGAGAAGAGCCCGTGGGAGTTGAGTCCTGGTGCTATCTAGAGTAAAGGGCAAGATTTTTTTTTCTCACCACAAAGAGTGATCGGTAGTTGAGGTGATATATCTCTTACTTAAAATTGACCATTATATACTATATGGATGGATCAAAGCAACACACTAACCATAGAACTATGCACCACATGACAAAATTCTAAAATCTAAAACATAGCATTCATTTTTAAAACCTCTAAAAGACATCATTCTCCAGGTTCTAGCCTGGTGAGACTGGTTGATCTTCTTCTCCATAGACCCTCTCCAAGCACTTACATCCAGTGCCCTAGCCTAGTCTGCCTATCCCTGTCTGTGCCACGACCAACTCCCTCCAGGATGTGTCCTGCCTGTCACTGACCCACAGGACCCACTGATGGCACATACATTCTCTCCACCTTCTGAGATGCTTCATATCCTCCTCCAGGCTCCAGCCAGGTAACTCTGCCTAACCCTCCCCTCCCCAGCCTCCTCATCCCCAGATCTACTCCCTCACTCCAGGCTTGGACTAGAATGCACATCCTGCATACCATCCCACTTCCCTGTGTTCACCTGACTTCATTCAACCTAAGCCATTTACAGCTTCTAGGCCTACCCTATTCACACATGCTCAGTTCTGCCCCCAACAAGCTCTGTCCATATTAGACACAGAACTAATTGGCGGTAGTGGTGCACGCCTTTAATCCCAGCACTCAGGAGACAGAGGCAAGAGGATCTCTATGAGTTTGAGGCCAGCCTGGTCTACAAGAGCTAGTTCCAGGACAGGCTCCAAAGTTACAGAGAAAGCCTGTCTCAAAAAACAAAAACAAAACAGACACAGAACTAACAACAACAACAAATCTACAAGCCAGATCACACTGGAAACGTTCAAACAATATGAAAGATTGGGCCAGAATCTCCTCTCCAAAACTTACAAGTCCTTTAGAAATGTTTACCCGTGGATATTATCTAAATAAATCCCAGGATAGAGAATTTAAAGAAAAATCATAAACTTTGTCAAAGAATTTGAGGAGTTTAAAGAAGACCCAAGGAAACAACTCAATGAAATTAAAGGAGAAAAAAAACATAAAGAGAATAAACACCTAAATTATAGTTGAGAAAACACAAACATACAGTTGGTGGAAATGATGAAGACAATTCAGAATCTGAAGACAGAATTTTATAAATAGTTTGAAGCACTGAAGAAGACTCATCTGAGATTAAGATAGAATTGAAAAAAAAAACAGATAACCCAACTAGAAAACTCAAAAGAAATGCATATAAGTAGAGCAAATCAAGCAAAAAGTAGAATATCAGTACTTGAATATAGAGGAGGATCTAGAGGAAAAAAATATTAAAACACAGGAAAGGAATATACATGAAATGTGGGACACCACAAATAAAATCATAGAAGAAAACTTCCCAAAACTATGAAATGACACACTCATACCCAATAGGTAAGACCAGAAAAGAGTAATCTCCAGAGCATATCATAATTAAAACATCAAGTATGCAGGACAAAGACAGTGTATTGAAAGACACCAGAGGAAAAACTCAAACCACAAATAAAGAAAAACACATAGGAATCAGTGTTAATTTCTCAATGGAATCTTTGAAAGCCAGAAGAGCCCGGAACAAAGCACTGAACGTCCTAAAAGACTATGCCAGCCAACCTAGACTAATGTACCCAGCAAAATTATCTGATATAGCTGAAGAAGAAAGAAAAGCTTTACACAATATAAATAGCCTAAAATATTTATATTCAACATGTCAAACCTAAAGAAAATACAAGAAGCAGTATTCGAGCATGACCCTAACCAAGACACTGAGAAGAGATCAGACAAAAACACGAAGTGCTACTGAGAACACCAACAACCAAAACAAAGATAAACAATAACCACAATGAATACGCACATGTCAGTAAGAACTTTAACTATAAATGACCTCAATCCCCCAATCAAAAGACACAGACTGGCTGGAATGGTTCAAGAAACAGAATCCACCGATCTGTTATCCAGAAGAAACACATCTTAGCTTTAGTGGTAGGCACTGCCTTAGAGGAAAAAGGATGGAATCAGTCTCTGTAGAGTAAACCAAAGCCTGTCTTCCTTCTTCTGAAACACATGCCGGAGAATGGTGGGGTTTGCTCTGTCCTATAGCTGGGGGTTGGCATTATACAAAAGACCAAGACAACTGCAAAGAGAGGAGCCATTCAGTCTCAGAATTACAATTTATAGGCCATTATGGTGAAAACTGCCCAGATAGAAGAAGAAAGATAAATCTTAACACTGTTCCTTGTGTCTTCCACTTTATTTATGTTTCTGTCCATGATGTCACTCTTTGCTTTCCTTGAATATTGTGTTAATTTGTTCCGTGAGCTGATTGAGAACATACATATGTGAAGCTTTGTGTGAATAATTACATGAGCTTTTTGAAAGAATAAATGCATTTAGCCAAATAAGGCTAATTCAAGAATTAAGGAGCCAGCTCTTACAAATGCCAGGTCTGTCCAGGCAGTTTAATTCTCCTCCTTTGTCTTTCTGGCCTCACTACACATAAATGGTTCTCAGAGTGGGAGAGGAAAGTTGCTTCCTGGCATCTGTTTTAGATCTGGTTTTTATCTGCATTGTGTGTCTGACTTTGTCTTCGTATTTGTTTTACAACAAAAACAAACTAGAGGAAAGATATCAACCGTGTCCCCCCAAGTTTATATAAGTCCCTTTTTGTTGTTGATAATAAAAGCAGTTCTGTTTTATAACGTTGAGCTCATCCATAGTCTACAAACATCCAGTTCCCTCATTCGCTTCCAGTCTCTTTTGAGTGTAGATGAAGGATGAGTCAAGGACCCGAATAGTTGTTTTCTGTGGTCTGTCTGTGGGTCCACAGATGCCTCTGATCACCTAGTTGCCCCTTGAATTCATACTTGGATCAGTGAGAGATGGTGTGATTGGTGGTATTTTCTATGCCCTGCCTTTAATACTAGCCTTTGAGAAAAATCACACCTCTGGATGTAACATAAAACCCCAAGTGTGAGACAACCCAAGTCTCCTCCCATTTTTCTATCTGAGACTATTCAGAGAGAGAAAAATGGTGAATATAAGCTTTGTTATGACCTTATATTCACCATTAAAGATTATAAAAAATAATGTTGATTTTATCAATTCAATTGTATATCTATTTTAAAAATTTTTATCTAAATTAAGATTGCAATTCAAGATCTTTTCATTTTGCACACTTGTACTTTGCAAATTGACTTTATTTAAGTTTATAACGTGTATCTTTAATTTAGGTGTGTTTTGACCTTTTAAAAAACATTTAACACAGATCCTAAAACATGCTACTTCTATGATTACCTAAATTATTTGAAATATACCCCTTTTTAATTTTAATGACTAGACAGATTTGATTATCAGAGTTTCAAATAAATATGCCAGGTAATATGTACACTCAACAAAGATCTACTAGTAAAACTTGTAGCGGACCTTTACTTTGAGCTAGTCTGCCACAGTGGGTACAACAGATCATCATTAGTTGTTTTGACGATAGGGAAAGCAAGCTGCACCGGTTTCCTAGGGTGCTATAACAAAGCATTGTAAACCAAATTCCTTAAATAAAAGAAATGGGTTATCTGAAAGTTCTGTACTCTGAAATCATGGTGGGTTTGGTCCCATGCTCATTGTGCAACTTGTAGTGTACACTTCTCACCCTTGACTGGTTTGCCAGAGCATCTGTTGACCTCTCATGACCAGCACTTCAGTTTCTGACTCCACGGTCATGTGGTAACTTCCTTCCAACACATCTGTCTCTACATGCCCATCTCTTCTTGTAAGGAGGCCAGGCACATTGCATTAAGGAGATGCTAGAGTTCATGATCTAATCATGCTAGTGTGACTTTGTTCTTGTTAGTTTTGAAATCAGGTCTCAACACCAGCCCAGGTTGACCTTGAACTCGGTGATCTGTCTAGTTAGGACAGATCTATTCTATTGCTGTGAATGGACACCATGACTGAGGCAGCTCTTATAAAGGAAAACATTTCATTGGGACAAGCTTACAGTTCAGAGGTTTAGGCCACTATCATCATGGTGGGTGGCTGTGGCAGCATGTAGGGAGACATGGTGCTGGAGAAGGAACTGAGAGTTCTACATCTTGATCCACAAGCAGCAGAAGCAACTGTGTGTCACACTAAGCATAGCTCGAGCAAAAGTGATCTCAAAGCCCACCCCACCCCCAGCGACACAGTTTCTCCATCAAGGCCGCACCTACTCCAACAAAGCCACACCTCCTAATAGTTCCACTCCCTATGGGGGCCATTTTTTATTTTAAATCACCTCATCTTCCTATCTCAGCCTTCTGGGTGCTGGCATTGCAAGCATGAGCCATTATTCCAGAGTGGTTTGATTTTACCTGAACTTACATCTTAATTACTTTCACCAAGATTTTATTTCTCAATAAGGTCACTTTCATTACCAAAAGCAGCAAAGAAACTTACAAACCAGAAACTGTGGTACAAGCGGAACCATTGGAATAGAAATTAATAGTCTTGAAGATAACAGATTTCTGCCATGTGTGTTTGGGCCAGGCTCTTCAAGCCTACTTTTTTCTTCGCCCATCCCTGTACTTATTTATAGTTTTAGCTTTTTGAGACTCCTCCACCCATTTCTGGGGTGGCTTTACTAGTTTGCCATCCCACCAACAATGAATGAGGGTTCCCTTTTCTCCACATCATGTCTCTAATTGGTTGTTTTGTTGGTCTTTGGCATTGTTTTTGAAGTAGAAGAGAACATCACAGCACAAAGCATCCGCTATCTGTCATTGTTAGGCTCGTGGAGATCTTTAAAGGGGGAAAAAACGTACCTCCGAAATCACTGTTCTTTCCTATAAAAATGAGTTGACTCACCCCGAATCTTCTCATATCGAATTGACATTAAATCCCGAGGAATTGTCTTCACTGTATATGAGATGAAAACACTCATCACCCCTTCCATAGCCAGTGGATAAAGCCACTGTCACTTCTCAGTCAAATTGTGCTCACCAGCGTTGTCTCTTGCTACTTAGTGTTCACACTTACTAACCCTCAAGTAGTGAGTCCTTCTCATCACTCCAGGAGTGGCTCTCTGCAACCCAACAGAGGTCTATCTTGTTGATCAAGAGGAAGAACCAAGGTAAGCAGTTATTTTCCCTGTCTCCAGAGTCCCTTTTAGTGCTTGTGGTTTGACCTGTTTTAATCTGATCCAAGTCCTGCCATTTCAATATGGTGTTTTCAAGTGGAAATCCATTTCCTTCTAGATGACAGAGGAAGAACTCTGCTGCAGCCACCATAGCGGGAAGAGCCAGATGAGTCCACAGACAGCTGGTCTTCGGCAAAACCATAGATCTCCTTGAATCTGACTCAGTAGTCAGACATTAGGTGAAATCTGGATGTGTGCTAAATCATAACAGATCAATTCCCAACTAGTAAGGACATCAATATTGGTCCATAGGATTTAGATTTATTCCAATCTCCAGCTACTTGAAAGAAGAAGCAAACCCCTAATCAAGGTAAAGTTTTTTTCCCAAATCCTCTTACTTAGGAGTTTCTGTTTCTCTCCAATGGTCAGTCTGGAGGCCATGTATTCACAGAAACGAAACTGGAATAGAGAACTACAAAAGCATGTAAGGCAACTGCTATGGTCTGACACTCTTAATGTGCTTGGAGTTCTGCTTTCACTGAATGAGAGTGGAAAATGTCTCTAGGGGAGAGGCCTACTTAGGCTCCTTGAAATATCTCCTAACTTTGAACTTGTATGACACTCTGAAACCCTAGGGCAATTCCAACTAACTCAACAGCAAGTCCTTTAAGGCAAGGTATTTCATATATCAAGGTAAAAATTTCCAATGTAAATTATAATATAGTGTGGAAAGTAATAACATTTAAGATAGTTTTCTAGTTGGTGGCACATGCCTTTAATCCTAACACTCAGGAGGCAGAGGCAGGCAGATCTCTGTGAGTTCAAGGTCAGCCTGGTCTATAAGAACTAGTTCCAAGACAGGCTCCAAAGCTACAGAGAAACCCTGTCTCAAAAAAAAAAAAAACCAGTTTCTAACAAAGATAGTTTTCTAGTATTTAGAAGGGATAAGATAATGCAAAAATAAGTAGAAGAGAACACTTAAATAAAATGTTAGGAAGTGTGTGTGTGTGTGTGTGTGTGTGTGTGTGTGTGTGTGTGTGTGTGTGTGTGTGTGAAGCTAATACAAAATTTGTACAATCAATTTCTGCATACCTTCTCCCAACCACCCCTTGGCATAAGGTGGATTAAGATGATCACAAATTCTTTGTAACTCTTTCTATCAAAATAAGCCTAATAGGCTGCCTTGTGGATTTGTCTTGAGCATCAGAAAACAGTGGGTGTGACTGTATGATTTCTAAAGGTAGACTCCAATGAGATTTTGCCATTACTGCTTGCTTTCACTTGGATCCCAGATTCCATGTGATGAACACTTGGCAAAGCCACTGAAGACTTTGACCCAGCCAATAGCCAGTGACAGCTGAGCTACCAGATGACAGTAAACCACATAAGAACAGCAGGAGAGAAAAATCTCTCCAACCAGTGCGGCTCAAAGAGCTGACCCATAAGCAATTAGCTACTCATAGTTTTGCTATTTATGGCATTCACTTTAGGGTTTTATTATTTAACAAGAACTAACTAAATATAGCATTAAGCTTTCAACAACCAACATGAAAAAGGAAATCTAGTGATTTACACAACTCCGAGGCAATTGCTGGAGAGAACCCAAGAGGGTGTGTGACTTCTTGTGTTCTCCAAACTGAGCCCTGTGGTCCAGATGAGTAAACTTGCTTACAAATCCCGGTGCCCATTCCGTTTCTCATGAGTCTTTGCTATGTCTATGTCTCCAAGACAGAGAAACATTCTGTTGCTTGTTCCTATTATGGTTCTGATGCAAATGAAGTTTTTGGTCTGAAATGGAGCCCCTAAAACCATCCAATGCCAAACTCAAGGCGTCATCCTGCCTCTTTCCTTCTCGCGCTCTACATTCAATCATATGAACGCTGTTTTCATTATACGTGGGCATAGGACCACATCCTATCCCTTCCATTGTCAATGCTGTAGTGAAAGAACACTGTCAGTCAAGTTATTGGAAGAGTCTCCCAGCTGGCCTTTCTGCATCTATTGATGACCACTCCAGTGTGTTCAATGTTTGATAGCCCAAGTGATCAATTAAAAATGCAATTCTGATCATATCTCTACTCTTCCTCAAGTTTCTAGCACCTTCTCAGGTTATACAGAAAAAAAAAAACCTAAGAGCCCACAAGACCCTTGAAAGCCTGTCCCCAGGCCCACCTCTCTGTCTTCTCCTCTGAGAGTCTTCTCCCTTCACTGATACTCTTGCTGACATCCTTGCAATTCCTGGGATCTACTGAGTGATTTCAGCTCCTAACGCCTGTAGATATCTAACGTCTGTAGGCGTGTTCATCTAGGATCATCTTCCCATAGGCAATCACAAGTCTATCTCTATTCGAATACTAATCTATGAGAAGGCTTTTCTCATGACAGATGATTTTAAAGTAACAAGTCCTGACATTTTCTATTCTCTTAATCTTTGCTGGATCTGAACCCCTCTGACTTCTTGTCCTTTCTTCATGGATATCCTTGATCAAAACAGAGAGTTTATGGAATATCAGATGTAAATTAAGCCTCTGGCTGAATGAAGCCTTGAAAAATATTACTTGGGCTAGAGAGATGGCTTAGTAGTTTAGAGTACTGGCTGCCCTTCCAGAGATCTTATATTCAATTCCCAGCATCCATATGGTGACTCACAACCATCTAGAACTCCATTTTTGTGGTATCTAACACCCTATTCTGGCTTTTATAAGCAATAGGCATGCATTGGTTCACAGACACAAATGCAGGCAAAACACTCATACATATAAAAATACACAAATATTTCTAGAAATGTTTTTGGAAATTTTTAAGAAAAATGAAAATATTACTCATTTATGTGTTACTTATTTGACTAGGGATAGTGCCAAGCCCATTGTAACCAATTAACTATTTCTTAAAAGGGAAAAAATGATGGCAGTTGACTGGATCACATTGACTACTAAGGGGTGAACAAATTGGAGCAGTCGTCAAGGCCAGCTAGGGGCCATTCCAGTAACTTGAGTGGCACTGATTTTTGCTACAACATTAGCAACAGAAGGGGTAAGAGAAAATTCAGGCATGGAGAGATTTTCCTCCCAGTGCTATCCTCAGTACATCGTATATACTGTATACTGTTAAGCATGCACTACCTCTTGTTTTCCGCATTTGCTCAGGAACTCACTTCATGCAGGCAGGTTATTAAGGAGCTACAATGTTCAGAGATCATTAAGTTCCTTTGACCTAGTAAGAAAAAGTATATTCATGATTCTGAAGTTATATATCAGATATGCTGGAAGAAACAAGAGAAATGAGAACAGTAAAGTCCTTTAAAAAAATGTGCCCTTAAAGGGTACATCTATCTTACCCCCATCACTACCAAGGCTTGAGAAACATCACAGAAGAGAAGGTAGAAGGAATATAAGAGTTAGAGGATGGGAAGGGTGCATGAAATTCTGTCTTCTAGACAAGACATGGCTATTGAAACCACAAACTCACAGCAGCAGTGGTTACAAGCACAAGACCTATACAAGGTCAAGCAGCCACATTCCCAGCATTGATGAAGTAGATGATCTTCAGGTACCACCATTTATAGAGGAGTTATAGGCTAAAGGTTACCAAAGAAGAGAGAGCCATTAATTATTGAAGATATATCCACTGTTAGCTTCCTATGCTTCAGTGGAGGGTCCCATGCCCATGCTCCAGCACTAACTGAACTTAGTAGGCTATCATAAAACAAAGAAAAGGGCATGAAGTTGGAAGAGCGGTACGTTACTAGAGGAAATATGGGAGAGGTGGAAAATGGGGTGGCAAATGGGAAGAATATATGGTCACATACATACAGGTATGAAGTTATCAAAAACCAAGAAAAATGCGAAGCAGAATAAAGATGCCAAAGACATACACTAAAGAAAAGACAGTAGCATGAACAAAAAGCACTGGGGAAACTAGCTGTCTAGATGTAGAAGAATCAAACTAGATGCTCATCTGTCACCCAGTATAATAATCAACCCCAACAGGATCAAAGACTTCAGTGTGAAACCTAAAATGCTGAAGATGCTAGCAGAAAAGAGGCAGGTCCCTGCAAGACACAAATATAGAAATGGTCTTCCTGACTAGGACTCCCTTTTCTGGGAATTAAAGCCAATGACTGACAAGTGACATTTTGTAAAACCATTCATGAAGGAGAAGCCTACAGAGCAAGAGACTCTTCCAGCTATACATGTGACAGAGGACTGATATCCAGAATGCATATTTAAAAATTGAGCAAGACAGAGTTGTGAAAACAAACAACTCAATTAGACAAAATGGACAATGGCTTGGAATGGAAAGTTCTCAAAAGAAGGCATAAAAATGACTAAGAAATGTTCAAAAATTCTTCATCCTTTGCAATTAAGGAAAAACAACTTTGAGTTCTCTTCTACTTCAATAACAATGCCAAAGATCAACAAAACAACCAACAACCAATCTGAGGCATGGTGTGGAGTAAAGGGAACCCTCATTCATTGTTGGTAGGATGGCAAACAAGTGAAGCCACCCCAGAAGAAATCAGGGTGGAAGAGTCTCAAAAAGCTAAAACTAGATCAACCATATGACCCAGCCATCCTACTCCTTAGCCTATGCCCAAAGGATTCAACATCTTGCTCCACAGATATTTCCTCAGCCACGTTCATTGACTGTAGGCAGAATATTTTGTTCTGCCTGCTAGCTCTGTCCCACCAGCCAGTTCCCAAATAATCCCACAGAGACTTATTATTAATTATACGTGCTTGGCCAATAGCTTAGGCTTGCAACTAACTAGCTCTTACAACTTAAAGTAACCTTTTCTCAGCACAGCATGCTCATCTTGCTTCTCTCTGCATCTCCCTGCAGCTCTGTCCTTCTTCATCCCTGAGAGCTCACTCTCTGTTCACAAGCCCTACCTAAACTTTTCCTGACTACCTATTGGCCATTTAGTTCTTTATTGAACCAATGAGAGCAATGCATCTTCATGGTGTACAAAAAGATTGTTCCACAACAATTACCAATCTTTTTACAATCATTGGTAAATAGAAACAAAGTTAAATGCCCTTAACTTATGAATTAATAATGAAAATGTGGTACACATACACAGTGGAATACTACTGAGCCATAAAGAAAAATAAAATCATGATATTTTCAGGTAAATGGATGAAACTAGGAAAATATATTTTGTGAAGCAACCCACACCCAGAAAGACAAATGTGCTCTTGCTCTCTCACTCTCTCTCTTTCTCTCTCTCTCTCTTTCTCTCTCTCTCTCACACACACACAAACACACACAGAGACACACAAACACACATACACACACACACACACATTTTCAGATCCTAGCCCCAAATCTCTAGAACTGAACATGTAAATTGGAATAGATATAAAAACTGGGAAAGCAAAAAGGGAACACGGTGGAGATAGCTTTAGATTCAGAGAGCAGGACACAGGTGCTATGAGAAGGAGATGGGAAAAATGAGAAGAGACTTCAAGTAGGGAGTAAAGACAATACAGATGGAGAGGGGGAGGGGAAATAACATTAAGGATGTTTAAAACAGCCACAGGGTTTATTACATTTATCTAAAATTATATATAATACACACGCCACTTGGAATGACAGTGCATCCCCCAAAGCTATAAACTATCTAACAACTCCCTCCCCCATACCAGTTATGAGAAAATTCCTTTCCAGGTGTTGGTGAGTGAAGTCCAAGAGACTCCTAAAACAATATAGGCTATTGCTGCTGGCCGTGGCTGCCTTTTAGAGGTTGATGGTAAGTTCTTATTCCTGAAGGCACCATACAGTTTGGACACAGGACTCAGAAGATTTAAGCTGAAATAATACAAATCCTCCTCCCTGAAGACTAGATCTCATAGTCCTGGTAGGCGACGCGCAAGCTGCCTAGGAAGGGGAGCAATGCATAGTCCTACCCTGCTGTATGATTGAATCAAGGTCCAGGCGGGAATTTCATGCCTGGCCCTATGAACCTAGCCAATCACCGGTGCCTGGCCCTATGAACCTAGCCAATCACCGGTGTCCGGAACGTGTGACTTCTACTTCTGGCAAGAAGAGCTTAATACTTACACTTTCCTAAACGAATATAATTTTTAACTGCATTACAAGTGCTTATCACTGTATTCACAGATAAGCGTAGCAGAGGCTTCTTTTACAGCTGGAAGGGATCGTTACAGAAGACAACTCATCAAAATGGACAGAATGGCTAACCGTGCCGCCCAGCCCGTTGATATGGCCACAGAACCACTACACCTAAGGCTGAGGGGACATCAGGAGAGGGAGCAAAGAGAGTAAGGGTCAGAAAACCAAAACATCTGCCATAAGACTGTGTTTTCAAGTCAGGCAATGGTGGGTGTACGTTTAGTCCCAGCACTGAGGAGGCAGAGGCAGGTAGATCTCTGTGAGTTCAAGGCCAACCTGGTCTACAAAGTGAGTACCAGGACAGGCTCCAAAGTTACAGCGAAACCCTGTCTCAAAAAACCAAAAAGAAAAAAAGCAAAACAAAAAAAAAAACCAACACTGTGTTGTGTCTTCCAGAAATAACAAGGAAGTTACACCCATGAATTCTCAATAATATGGTTGCTTCAACAAGAACTGGACAATGACACCACCAGTGGACATGTCAGTGTGGATATGAGAAATTTAATAGGGCCTTTCTCTTAGATGAAGAGCTCGAAGCAAATAAGATCTCTAAGAGAGGGAGAATTAGTCTTCCCCAGGAATGAGCCCCCTAAACAGTTATCTAATACCAAGAGTTATCTAATACCAAGTGGTCACACACACACACGTATGTGTGTGTTTATGTATATATAGATGCACATGTTTATACATGTGTATGTGTGTATATATGTATGTGCTACTGGGAATAGAACCCAAATCTTTTCTGATACTAGCCATTTTCCTGGTGGCGGGAGGAGAACATTGTCTTGTGTAGCCCAGGCTGACCTTTAACATGCTATATGGCTGACAACGACCTTAAGCTTCTACTCCTCTTGACTCTGTTTCCTGATTATTTGAGATTATAGGCATGTAAATACAGCAGGTTTCATTGTGTGTGTGTGTGTGTGTGTGTGCGTGCATGCGCGCGCGCGCACGCACACGCGTATCTGTGGCTGTATGTTGTTTACTTTAAAAGAAAAAGCATTTGAGAAGGATTTAGGTGGGAGGGAAGGTTGGAAGGTGGGAGGGATTGGAGTATGGAGAGGGAGAGAGAAATGATATAATTATATTTTAAGTGAATAAAAATAAAGAATAAAACAAAATGATAAGAAAATACAAACATTAAAATCTGCTTTGTTTCTGGGAGGGAGAAGAAAATGTCAGCCAGGGACAAGAATTGTGAAGACAGTACACTGGTCAGTGCTGCTCACAGGGAATGGCTAGCCTGGGCTCCCGTGGTACTTCAAAGCACTGAACATTCCAGATGAGAATTCAAGTCTGCCTTGAAAAGTCATGTCTCAGCACAGAACTTGCTGGCCTCCAGAGCAGCCAGCCTATGCCCTTAGCTCAAAGAGAGTCTCATTTTGAAAAGCTCATAGGAACAAAAGAGAAGAAGACACAGAAGGAAAAGGAGTATCCAAGGAATGAATGAAGATGGAGAGCCAGGATCAAACCATGTGAGAAGACTTAACACCTTAGATTGAAATCTGCTAGCATTCAATCTAGCTTTAAGACACTACTAAGAAAGAGAATTACTGACCAATCTCACTCATGAACATTGATGCAAAAATACTCAATAAAATACTGGCAAACTGAATCCAAGAACACATCAGAAAAATCATCCACCACGACCTAGTAGGCTTCATCCCAGAGATGAACATATGAAAATCTGTCAGTGTAATCCACCATATAAACAAACTGAAAGAAAAAAAACCTCATGATCATCTCATCAGATGCTGAAAAATCCTTCAACAAAATTCAACACCCCTCCATAATAAAAGTATTGGAGAGATCTGGGATACAAGGAACATACCTAAACATAATTAAGTCAATATATAGCAAGGCAACAGCCAACATCAAACTAAATGGAGAGAAACTCACAGCGATCACACTGATATCAGTAATAAGACAAGGTGGTTCACTCTATATCTATTCAATATAGTACTTGAAGTTCTAGCTAGAGCAATAAGACGACAAAGGGAGATCAAGAGGATACAAATTGGAAAAGAAGTTAAACTCTCACTATTTACAGATGATATGGTAGTATACTTAAAAGTGACCCCAAAAATTCTACCAGGGAACTCCTACAACTCATAAACACCTTCAATAATGTAGTAGATACAAGGTTCGCTCAAAAAAATCAGTAGCCCTCCTTTATACAGATGACAAATGAGCAGAGAAAGAAATCAGAGAAACACCACTCTTCACAATAGCCACAAATAACATAAAATACCTTGAGGTAATGCTAACCAAACAAGTAAAAGAACTGTATGCCAAAAACTTTAAAACTTTAAAGAAAGAAATTGAAGAAGATACTAGAAAATGGAAAGATCTCCCATGCTCTTGAGTAGGTAGAACTAACATAGTAAAAAATGGCAATCTTACCAAAATCAATCTACAGATTCAATTCAATGCCCATCAAAATCCCAACAAAATTCTTCACAGACCTCGAAAGAACAATACTCAACTTCATATGGAAAAACAAAAAACCCAGGATAGCCAAAACAATCCTGTACAATAAAAGAACTTCTGGAGGCATCACAATCTTGTACTTCAAACTACTGTAGAACTACAGTAATGAAAACAGCCTGACATTGGCACATGGCATATAAACAGACAGGAGGACCAATAAAATCAAATCAAAGACCCAGATATCAATTCACATGCATATGAACACCTGATTTTTGACAAAGAAGCTAAAAATATAAAATGGAAAAAAGAAAGCATATTCAACAAATGGTGCTGGCCCAACTGGATATCAACATGTAGAAGAACGCAAATAGATCCCTATTCATTGCCATGCACAAAACTCAAGTCCAAATGAATCAAAGACCTCAACATAAAACCAACCATACTGAACCTCAAAGAAGAGAAAGTGGGAAGTACACTTGAATGCATTGACACAGGAGACCACTTCCTAAATATAACTCCAGTAGCACTGATACTGAGAGCAACAATTAATAAATGGGACCTCCTGAAACTGAGAAGCTTCTGTAAAGCAAAGGACACAGTCAACAAGACAAAACGGCAGCCTACAGATTAGAAAAGGTCTTCACCAACCCCACATAGGACAGAGGGCTGATCTCCAAAATATACAAAGAGCTCAAGAAACTTGACATCAAAAGAACAAATAATCGAATTAAAAAATGGGGTATAGACCTAAATAGAGAATTCTCAACAGACAAGTCTCATAGGGCTGAAAGGCACTTAAGGAAATGGTCAATATTCTTAGCCATCAGAGAAATGCAAATCAAAACAGCCCTGAAATTCCATCTTACACTAGTCAGAATGGCCAAGATCAAAAACACTGATGACAGCTTATGCTACAGGGGATGTGGGATAAGGGAAACACTCCTTTATTGTTGGTGGGAGTGCAAACTTGTACAGCCACTTTGGAAATCAGTATGGTGATTTCTCAGAAAATTAGAAAACCATCTACCTTAAGACCCAGCAATACGGCTGTTGGGTATATGCGCAAAAGACGCTCAATCATGCTACAAGGACATGTGCTGGAATATGTTCACAGCAGCATTATTTGTAATAGCAAGAACCTGGAAACAACCTAGGTGTCCCTCAACCATATATTTGATAAGGAAAATGTGGTACATTTACACAATGGAGTACTATACAGTAATAAAAAATGACAATTTGAAATTTGCAGTCAAATGGATGGATCTAGAAAAAACCATATTGAGATAAGCTAGACCCAGAGAGACAAATATAATATGTATTCACTCATAAGTGGCTTTTAGACATAAAGCAAAGAAAAACCAGCCTACATGTCACAAACTGTGCATATTTTGTTGAGTTATAAAATTATACACATGATGTGGGAAGTCCTTCTGTATATGTGTTTCTTTTATTGGTTAATGAAATAAGCTGTTTCAGCCAATGACTCTAGTGTATTCCTAGCTAGCTCTTACATTTTAAATTAACCCATTTATATTAATCTGTGTTTTGCCACAAGGTTGGGACTTACCAGGTAAGGTTCTGGGTGTTTGTCTCCTTCAGTAGCTGTATGGCATCTCATTGACTCCACCTACTCTCTCAATATATCTCTGTTCAGTTCTCCCGCCTAGCTTTACTCTGCTAAGCCATTAGCCTAATAAACAGCTTTACTCATTAACCAATAAAATCAACACATATACAGAAGGACTTTCCACATCAATACACATTTATGTTTTTTAAAGATCTTATTAACATGCAATTATTGTACACATTTGTGAGTCATCAATGGACTTTTTTCTATTTTTTATTTTATTTTTAAAACAATCTTATTGCTGTGTAGACCAATCCCAGCTCCCTTTCCTTCCTGTCCTTTCCCTTTCCCCATCTTCTTCCCACCCTAGTCCTAGTTCTTAACCCTCAGCGGCACACCCATTCCAAGGTACTTATTCCAAACTAGGTTGTGAGAATATGCTCCTGCTCCAATAGCCATGAATTAGACCTGCCTCAGGATGATGAAGGTAGTAAGGTCCATCCCCAAGAGAAACGCTGAGGGGAACAAAGACTGCCGGAGAGTATAGACTCTCCTCACATGCCCTTCAAGTGCAGACCCAGCCCGCAGCCAGAGAGGTCTTAACTCCGGCGGCCAGGCCGATCACCCAAACAGCCTCCCACTAAAAGTGTACTGCGGGGACTGTGGGTGAAAATGTACGGAAACCCACAGCTAGAACCCTCAAGCCATAAAGCTCGAATCTAAAAACAGAGCTGCACCTATCAAAATGAAAGATGAGAAGCAGATAAGAGAGTAACAGTAAACAGATGGCAAAGGTATTTTCCATTGCCATGATGCCTTGCGGAAAACAGTTAGTTTTTATGCCCTGAAAACATTTCTACAGGATGTTTTGGATGCTTCACTATGTTTCATTCTCTCTCTCTCTCTCTCTCTCTCTCTCTCTCTCTCTCTCTCTCTCTCTCTCTCTCTCGCTCTCTCTGTGCATCATTTGTGACGTTCTGAGAGGAACGGTTGGTATGCTTGCATGTCTTGGGGAACACTCAGTCATCTTGAAGGCACCCAGTGTTTATCCATCCCCTAGACATCTCCCCAGCAAACAGGGAAAGTTCCGAGAGACACCCGTTCTCCTGTTTTGTCAGGGGTGAGACTTGGCATTCATTGACCACCTGCTGCAGGGACCCTTTCTTCCTCCAGAGTTAAATGAGAAAAGTGATGTACAAATCACTGTTAACACCAAGAAAACATGCTTGGGCCCATCTGATGGGATAGTTCCCCCCAGATGGTATGGAAAGGTAGAATTTACTGTAAGGGCTATAGGAAGAGGGGAGAATTGCCTCACTGTTCCTTAGAATAAAGCCTGTTTTTGAAATATTTGATTTTAAATTGGGACAATTTTGACTGGAATATGTGAGCTTTTTTGTCAGAAAAATTCTGTGTGGGAAGAGACATAGATGGCTTTCATCACTGAGACCTTACTGCCCACTGGACAATGAAGGCCTGTTCTACTCACATAGGTACCAGTTTAGCTGTGTAAGAAAACACAGAGGAGCTAGGTGGTGGTGGCACACCCCTTTAATCCCAGAACCTGGGAGGGAGAGGCAGGTGGATCTCAGTAAGTTGGAGGCCAGCCTGGTCGAGAGAGAGAGAGAGAGAGAGAGAGAGAGAGAGAGAGAGA